>ML335590.1:0-93544 GCA_005239505.1 Nicotiana paniculata | reverse complement strand
TACGATTAATTGATTTAATTCAGGAAGACTAATTATTCTTCAGCTCCTTACCTAACTGACCAAAAGAACTTCTACCAAATTACAATCAACTTACTGAGAGAACCCATTTGGAGATAGAGAATTACCAGATCTGTGAAAGAAACCGAGAAAGGAGTAAGTTTGAGTGAAGAAAATTTGAGGCTTCAGCAGTAGCTCTAAAGGGGCAGGATGGTAGGCCGTAGGGGAAAATCTTGAGGCAGAAGCGGCGTGAAGTCGTGAAGAGGAAAGGGAATAATAGGGTAGGGGAAATTAAAAAATAATAAGGGTAGAGGAAAATGGAAATAATAAGTTAGAGTAAAGGAAACCACAGACAAAAAAAAAAATTCTTATCGATTTATCGATAAATAGATAAGCGAGGTGGACAAAATCACAATCGAAATCGATAACTCGATAATAAATTTTCGGAATCGAAATCGATAAATCGATATCGATAACAAATAATCGATTCAATTTATCGATAAAATGATTCGAATGCACACCCCTAGTTGGAGTAGGTCCGAGGTGTCATTTGTGACTTGTGTGAAACATTTGGGGTCAATTGGACGTGATTTGATAGGTTTCGGCGTCAGTTCTAGAAGTTGGAATTTCCTTAGTTTCAATAGGATTGAATTGGGGTGAGATTTAAGTGTTTGATGTTGTTTGAGGTGATTTTAGGACTCGACAAAGTTCGTATCATATTTTAGTTCTTGTTGGTATGTTTGGTTGAGGTCCCGAGGGCCTCAGGTTGATTTTGATGGTTAATGGATCGAAATATGTTTGGCAGATGCGAACGATGTGTTGCAGATGCGCCGGTGTTTGCAGAAGAGGATTGCTTCTCGCAAAAGGGAGTCCACAGAAGCGGAAGGGCGATCACAGATTTGGAGGCAATGCAGCCTTGGAAAAACTGTAGAAGCAGTGATTTTTCGTGCAAGCGGAACCGCAGATGCGGTTAAGTGTGTGCAGAAGCGAAAAAGGCTGGACAGAACACTTAAATGCAAGGGTTCGTGATTTTTCTTCATTTTGAACATTTCAAGCTCGGGATTAGGCAATTTTTGAGAGGATTTTCTAGGGGTTTCTTGAGGTAAGTTACTTGTGTTCATTTTTAATCAATAATGTTTTTTTCCATTGAATTTCCCACCTAGTTTGTGTGTATTAAAGTGGAATCTGGGAATTTGAGGCTAGGGATTTGGAGAGTTTGATTTGGGGTTTTGACGATTTGGTGTCGAATTTTGGTAAGTTTGGTATTGTTGGAATCATGGTTGGATGAGCTTTCGAGTTATTTAAATTTTATTGGATTTCGAGACATGGGCCTGGGGAGGGAGGGGGATTTTGAGTCGACTTTTTACTTTTGATTAATAACTTAGTATTTTCTTATAAAATTAAATCCTTTAGCTCGTATTGATTGTATCGAACTATTTGTGGCTAGATTTGAGGCATTTTGAGGCTGATTAACAAGGCAAGAGCGTGTTGAAGTAGGGATTTGCATGGTTTGAGGTAAGTAACAGTTCTAAATTTGGTTATGTGGGTATGAAACCCCGTAATATGTGTTATGTGATTGGTTTTTAAGGTAACCACATACTAGGTGACGGGCGTGTGGGCGTGCACCATAGGAATTATGACTTGGTCAATTCCATGGAAGTGATAGTTGAAAAATCTGTTGTTATCTGTATATTCTCCATGTGTTATAGAATTTGAATTGAAAATCATGTCAAAAATCTTGTTTAGGCTATGTGTTGGCACTGTAGGGGCCCACAGAGGTCGTGTACATGTTGAATTGTCTCTAAATTGCTTATTTGTACTGTATAGTTTTACTTGCATATTACATCTTAGTCTCTATTAATCAGTGTTGATACATTATATCATTGCTATTTGGGCTGACTATCATGATTACTGAGAGCCCGAGAGACTGAAGAGGTTGATGACTGAGTGAGGCCGAGGGCCTGATTTGTGAGGATATTTATGGGATCGAGTTGCACACTGCAACATGTTTTATTGATTTATGCCATGATTGGCTTGTTATAGCGCTTGGGCTAAAGAATCCCCTACGGAATATTCACACCCACAGTGAGCGAAGTTGATTTATATTGAGGGATGGATCTTCCCGGGGAATGGATCTTGCCCGAATCTTTTATATTTAGGGATGGATTTTCCCTCGGTTATATTGGCTTATACAATACCGATGAGTGATTGTTAGTCGATATTTATATTTATATTTGGGATGGATCTCCCCTGTGACGGATTGGCCATATACAGTATTGAGTGATTGAGTGTTCCGAAAGGGTATGCATTACATACGACATGCACATTGGCATATAGATATAGAGAGGTCGTATTCCTCATATCATTCGAGATTGATCTATCTTACTTGTACTGAGTTTAACTGTTGAACTTGAAATCTTGTCTACCTTTCTATGTTGTAATTTCTGTAAGTGAACCATATCCGCGAAGCTCGTCACTAATTTCAGTCCATTATTTTGTTTTGTTGCTTACTGAGTTGGTTGTACTCACACTACACCATGCACTTTGTGTCCATATCCACGTATTTCCGAACATGGTGGGTGTTAATCTATTTGCACAACTTGATCGCTTGGAGTTTCCAAGGTAGCTGCCCAGCGCTCGTAGACCTTGTCTCTCCTTCCCTATATTTCAGCTTTATGTATTTAGTTTTATTCTCTCATAAACATTATTTCTAAACTTGTGTTGTGTAGACACTCATGTACTCAGTGAACCCCGATGTTGGGAATTTTCGTATTTTTATCCAGTTTTGATATTTTAAACCTGTGTTATTTATTTGTAATTTAAAGGTTTTGGAGGTATTTTAAAAGTCTCGGCTTGGCTAGTACCACATTAGGCGCCATCACAACTGGCTAGTTTTTGGGTCATGACAAGTTGATATCAGAGCATAGGTTACATATGTCTTATGAGTCATGGGAAAGTTTAGTAGTGTCTTGCAGATCGGTACAGAGACATCTGTACTTATCTTCGACAGGCTGCCGAACCCTTAGGAAACTTCACATTCTTGTATTCTTGTTGTGCGAATTTATTGATTCTAATCATTAAATTTTTGTTTTTCTATACTCTCACATATGGTGAGGACACTAGCTACCGGAAAGGACGACCATCAACCAGTACCACCATCTAGGGCCACCAGAGGTTGAGGTCATGGTAGGGGACGTAGTAGGGGCAGAGGTGCAGCTCGTGCAACAGCTAGAGCAGCACCTGCAGATCCACCAATTGCTCCAGCTTAGGAACAGGTTCCAGATGTGGTTGAGCCAGTGGAGCCAGCTTAGGCACCAGCGTGCCCATGGTGATTCCAGGCGTTTAGGAGGCTTTAGCCCAGATATTGACTATTTACACTAGCCTTGCTCAGGTGGTTTCGGCTCAGGCCGTACCAGCCAGTTCTCAAGCTTGGGGAGGTACTCATACCCCCGCCACCCGTACTCCAGAGCAGGTGATGTAGGAACTCAAGACACCGGGGTTACTACCAGCCCAGCCGGTTGCAGCTGCTCAGGCCCAAGTGGGTCCCGTTATGACTGATGATGAGTAGAGGAGACTAGAGATATTTGGGAGTCTCTAGCCTCCAGCATTCAGTGGGGCTGAGTCTAAGGATGCTTAGGACTTTTTGGACAGATGCCAAAGGATTCTTCGTACTACAGGTATTCTAGAGAACAGTGGGGTCTCATTCATTACTTTAAAGTTTATTGGGGCGACCTTCAGATGGTGGGAGGCTTAAAGAGGCGCAGGCCAGTCAGTGCAGTACCGCTTACATGGAGTGAGTTCTCTGTTCTCTTCTTGGAGAAGTTTATGCCACAATCTCGCAGGGAGAAGCTGTGCAGACAGTTTGAGTAGCTACGTCAGGATGGCATATCCGTGAACCAGTGAGAGATAATGTTTTCCGAGTTGGCTTGTCACGTAATTTGGTTGGTTCCCACGGATAGTGAGAGGATCAAGAGGTTCATTGATGGCCTCACATATCAGTTTCAGTTGCTTATGACCCGAGAGAGGGTATCTGGTGCTACTTTCGATGAGGTGGTCGATATTGTAAGGAGAGGGAGGCCAAGAGGCCTTGAGGTTCGGGTGGTCCCATTTGTTCTCATTCTGGGGGACAACCTTACCAGAGCAAGGGCGTCTTTGTAGGCCCTCTCAGATGGCTCGTCCAGTTCACTATGGTGCATCATCCAGCCATGGTTCACACAGTGCTTGTCAGAGTCAGTCAGATCTCAGTGCCCTTCTAACTCAGAGTTCTTAATGTGTTCCTTAGTTCAGGGTTCATCCGCACCGGTTGTTTTTAGTAGGTATTATAATTCTTGGGGTCTTCCTTAGTACTTGCCGCCATTTTCAGAGAGGGGTTGTATTGAGTGTGGAGATTTGGGTCACATAAAGAGATATTTCCCCCGCCTTTTGGGAGGTCAAGCTCTTCTAAAGAGTGAGTCTACGACTTCAACACTAGTTACTTTACCACCCGCTCAGCCAACTCGTGGTGGGGCTCAGTCAGCTAGGGGTAACCCAAGAAGGAGAGGGTGTTCAGGTGGGGGTCAGTCCCAATTCTATGCTATTCCTACCAGGCCAAATATTGTTGCTTCAGATGTAGTGATCACATGTATTGTCTCAATATGCCACAGGGATGCTTCAGTATTATTTGGCCCTGGTTCCACTTATTCGTATGTATCAACGTATTTTGCTCATTATCTGGATATGCCCTGTCCTTAGTTTCACCTGTTCATGTATCTACGCTAGTGAGAGACACCATTGTTGTGGATCATGTATATCAGTCGTGTGTAGTCACTATTGGGGGATTGAAGACTATAGTTGATTTCTTAGTATGGTTGATTTCGACGTGATCTTGGGTATGTATTGGTTGTCTCCATGTCATGTTGTTATGTATTGTCATGCTAAGACTATGATGTTAGCGATGCCGGGGTTGCCAATTATTGAGTGGAGAGGTTCTCTAGACTATGTTACGAGCACAGTGATTTCATATTTGAAGGCCCAACAGATGGTTGGGAAGGTTGTTTATCTTATTTGGCCTTTGTGAGGGATGTTGGTGCTGATACTCCTACTATTGATTCTGTTCTGGTGGTGCGAGACTTTTTGGATGTGTTTCTTGCAGACCTGCTGGCATGCCACCCCACATTGACTTTGGTATTGACTTGGTGCCAGGCACTCATCCCATTTCTATTCCTCCGTATCATATGGTACTAGCTGAGTTGAAGGAATTGAAATAGCAACTTCAGGAACTTCTTGATAAGAGGTTTATTAGGCCTAGTGTGTCGCCTTGGAGTACTCTGGTTAAGTTTGTGAAGAAGAAGGATGGTACTTTGCAGATAAGCATCGACTATAGGCAGTTGAACAAAGTTACAGTCAATAACAAGTATCCTTTGCCCCACATTGATGATCTATTTGACCAGCTTCAGGGAGCGAGAGTTTTCTCTAAGATTGATTTGAGGTCTGGGTATCACCAGTTTAAGATTCGGGACTCGAATATTCTAAAGACAACATTGAGGACCTGTTATGGATTATGAGTTCCTTGTGATGTCTTTTGGAATGACCAACGCCCCAATATCATTCATGCATCTGATGAAAAATGTATTTCAGCTTTATCTTGACTCGTTTGTCATAGTATACATTGATGATATCCTGGTGTAATCTCGTAGCCAGGAGGAGCATGCCCAACATTTGAGGATTGTGTTGTAGCAGTTGAGGGAGGAGAAACTTTATGCCAAGCTCTTCAAGTGTGAAATTTGGCTTAGTTTAGTGGCATTCTTGGTGCACGTGGTGTACAATGGGGGGATTTAGGTGGATTTGAAGAAGATTGAGGCGGTTCAGAGGTTACCTAAACCTTCCTCAGCTACAGAAATTCATAGCTTTCTTGGCTTGGCCGGTTATTATCTTCGCTTCACGGAAGGTTTCTCGTCTATTGCATCGTCTCTGACCAAATTGACCCAAAAGGGTGCTCCTTTCAAATGGTCGGATGAGTGTGAGGAGAGCTTTCAGAAGCTTAAGGCTACCTTGACCACAACTCCAGTTCTAGTTCTACCTTCAGCTCCAGATTTTTTATACAGTGTATTATGATACTTCTCGGATTGGCATTGGGTTCATACTGATGCATAAAGGTAGAGTGATTACTTATGCTTCACGTCATTTGAAGCCCCATGAGAAGAACTACAATGTTCATAATTTGGAGTTGGCTGTCATCGTTCATGCATTGAAGATTCGGAGGCATTATCTCTATGGTGTGTCTTGTGAATTATTTACAGATCATCGGAGTCTCCAACACATGTTCAAGAAAAAGGATCTAAATTTGAGGCAGCGAAGATGGTTGGAGCTGCTAAAGGACTATGATATCACTATTCTGTATTATCCTAGGACAATGAATGTGGTGGCGATGTCTTGAGTAGGAAGGCAGTGAGTATGGGTAGCCTTGTATTCATTCTTGTCGGTGAGAGACCTCTTGCAGTTGATGTTCAGGCCTTGGCCAACCAGTTCGTGAGATTAGGTGTTTCGAGCCCAGTAGGGTTCTAGCTTGTGTGGTTTCTCGGTCTTCCTTATATGATCACATTAGAGAGCACCAATATGATGATCCCCATTTGCTTGTCCTTAAGGACACGGTTTGGCACGGTGATGCCAGAGATGTTACTATAAGAATTATAGGATGTTGAGTATGCAGGTTCAGATTTGTGTGCCTGACGTAGATGGGCTACGTAGGTTGATTCTTGAGAAGGCCCACAGTTCGCGGTATTCCATTAATTCAGGTGCCACAGAAATATACTAGGATTTAAGGCAGCACTATCAGTGGAGAATACTTAAGAAGGGTATAGTGGGGTTTGTAACTTGGTTCCTTAACTGTCAGCAGGTAAAGTATGAACATCAGATATCGGGTGCATTGCTTCAGAGGCTAGAGATTCCAGAGTGAAAATGGGAGCGGATCACTATGGATTTTGAAGCTGGGCTCCCATAGACTTCGAGGAAGTTTGATTCCATTTGGGTGATTATGGATTGGCTGACCAAGTCCGCATACTTCATTCCAGTTGGGACTAATTATTCTTCAGAGCAGTTGGCTGAAATTTACATCCACGCGATTGTTCGCCTTCACGGTTTGCAAGTGTCCATCATTTTTGATCGGGGCACGCTCTTTACATTGTAGTTTTAGAGAGTCGTGCATCGAGAGTTGGGCACCCATGTTGAAATGAGTACAACATTTCACCCTTATACGGACGGACAGTCCGACCGCACTATTCAGATATTGAAGGGCATGCTACACGCTTATGTCGTGGATTTCGGGAGTTCTTGGGATCAGTTTCTGCCACTCGCGGAGCTTGCCTACAACAACATCTACCAGTCGAGCATTCAAATGGCTCTGTATGGGGATTTTTATGGGAGACGGTGTCGATCTCCGGTGGGTTGGTTTGAGCCGGGTGAGGCTAGGCTATTGGGTACTAACTTGGTTCAGAATGCTTTGGACAAAGTTAAATTTAATCAGGATCGGCTTCGCACAACACAGTCTAGGCCGAAGAGTTATGCCGATAGAAAGGTTCCTGATGTTACTTTCTTGGTTGGGGAGAAGGTACTGCTTACGGTATCACCCATGAAGGGTGTTATGAGGTTCGAGAAGAAGGGCAAGTTGAGCCCTTAGTATATTGGGAGTTTGAGGTGCTTCAGAGGATCAGAGAGGTGGCTTACAAGCTTGCCTTTCCACCTAGTTTGCCGAGTGTTCATCCAGTGTTTCATGTTTCTATGCTCTAGAAGTATGTCGGTGGTCCGTCTCATGTTTTGGATTTCAGTATGGTTCAGTTGGATGGTGATTTGACTTATGATGTGGAGCTGGTGGCCATTTTGGATCGGCAGGTTCGAAAGTTGAGGTCAAAGGACATAACTTTAGTGAAGGTGCAATGGAGAGGTCAGCCAGTTCAGGAGGCTACGCAGGAGACCGAGCAGGAGATGCGTAGTAGATATCCACGCCTATTTGAGTCTCCAGGTACATTTCTAAACCTGTTCAATGACGAACATTTGTTTAATAAGGGGAGGATGTAACGACCCAACCGATCATTTTGAGATTTGTAGCCCCGTTCCCCCATTTACTGCTCAATTTATACTTCATAGTTGTTATATGACTTGCCGGGGTATGTGGTCGGGTCCAGAAGGATTTCATAAGGAATTGAGACGCTTAGTCTCAAAGTTGGAAATTTAAGTTGAAACGGCTGATCGGATGTTGACTTATGTGTAGATGACTTCGGAATGGAGTTTTGATCGTTCCATTAGCTCCATCGGGTAATTTTGGACTTAGGAGCGTGTCCGAATTGTGATTTAGGGGTCCGTAGTTGAATTAGTCTTGAAATGGTAAAAAATTGAAATTTGGAAGTTTGACTGAGAGTGGATTTTGTGGTTACCCGGCTTGGATTGAAGTTCGGGGAGTTGGAGTAGGCCCGAGGTGTCATTTGTGACTTATGTATTAAATTTGGGATTAATCAGACGTGATTTGATAGGTTTCGGCATCAGTTATAGAAGTTTAATTTCCTTAGTGTCAATAGGCTTGAATTGAGGTGCGATTCATGTTTTTGATGTTGTTTGAGGTGATTTGAGGGCTCGACTTAGTTCTTATCATGTTTTAGGACTTGTTGGTATGTTTGGTTGAGGTCCCGGGGCCTCGGGTTGATTTTGGATGGATAACGAATCGAAAAAGGGACTTAGTTCAATTTTGAAGCTGGAGTTTACTGGTGTAATCGCACATGCGGATTAATGATCGCAGGTGCGAGCTCGCAGAAGCAAGCATGGCAGTGCAAAAGCGGAAAAAAGAGAGTGGGGCAGTGGCCGCAGGTGCGAGGGAATCTCAGATGCGGACGATGGGTCGCAGATGCTCTAGTGTCCGCACAAGCGGACTACTTCTCACAAAAGCGGAATGTCGATCATAGATGCGGAGGCAGCACAACTTTGGAAAAACTGTAGAAGCGGTGGATTTTCCGCAAAAGCGGAACCGCAGATGCGGTTAAGTGTTCGCAGGAGCGAAAAGGCTGGATAGACCACTTAAATGCAAGGGTTCGCAGTTTTCTTCATTTATAACATTTCAAGCTCGGGATTCAGTGATTTTTGAGAGGATGTTTGAGGGTTTTCTTGAGGTAAGTCACTTGTTTTCATTTTAATCAATAATCTTGTTTCCCCATTGAATTTGCCACCTAATTTATGCGTATTTAAGGTGGAATTTGGGAATTTGAGGCTAGGGATTGGAGAGTTTGATTTGGGGTTTTGGGTGGTGATTTGGTGTCGGATAGTGATGTAACGACCCGACGACCATTTTGAGAAATTACGTTCCGTTCGGTGGCATTTGATCTTGAGCAGCTTGGTATGGTGATTTTTGGACTTAGGCGTGCGTCCGGATTTGGTTTTGGAGATCCGTAAGGTGATTTGAAGCATTTCGGCGAGAGTTGGAGTTTGGAAAGTGTAGAGGTTTAACCAATAGTTGATTTTGGTGATATTGGGGTCGAAATGAAATTTCGAGAGCTGGAACAACTCCGTTATGTCATTTGGGACTTGTCTGAAAAATTTGACGTCATTCCGGGTAGGTTGGATAGGTTTCGGTGCGAGTTTTTAGAAGTTGAAAGATTTGGAAGTTCATAAGTTCGATTCACGATGCGATTTGTAGTTTTGTCGTTGTTTGATGTGATTTAAGGCCCAGAGCGGTTCGGTGTTGGGTTGTTGAACTTGTTGGTATGCTTGGACGGGGTCCTAGGGACCCCGAGCGTGTTTCGGTCGAGTTTTGGATGTTTTACATAGACTTCAACAGGTCTAATTCTAGTGTCTCGCACCTGCAATTTCTTGGAACGTAGGTGCAGCTCCGCTCGTGCGTGAGTTTGATCGCTTCTACGGTTAAAATGTCTTGGGAGCTCGCTCGCTTTTGCGGAGGCCGACACGCAGGTGCAAAGGCCACTTTTGCGGTCCATCGGTCGTACCTGCGAAGAAGCTCACTTCTGCATTTCCCATTGCGCTTCTGCGGTGCCGCTGGTGCGGCTATAAATCCGCAGATGCGGATCCAGGCCTATCTAGATGTGTTCGCGGATGGAACTCTTTCTCACAAATGTGTGTGCTCCTCCTTGTCCGCAGATGCGGAAATCCTGGCAGAATCTTATAAGTAGAGAGTTTGGCCATTTTCTTCATATTTTGAGTTTTAGACTTCGGTTTTGGGAGCTTCTTTGTGGGTTTTTTCGAGAAAAACGATTGGGTAAGTGTTCTTCACCTAGAATTTATCATATTCCATGTTTTTATATTCATTTTTATAATTTAATTTGTGTTTTGAGTTGAGGAAAATGATGGGTTTTGAAGAATGTTTTCAAAATGAAAAAATCACGATTTGAGAGACGAATTGGTATCAGAATTTGATAATTTCAGTATGGTTGAACTCGTATCGGGATGGGTGTTCGGATTTTGTGAAATTTTTCGGGTTCCAAGGTGCGGCCCGGGGGTCCAATTTTGGGATTGATTTTAGATTTTGATAAAGATTGAGGCTTTATGATCTGAAATAGTTTCTTATAAGTTTTATTTGCGCTTTGAATTTATTTTGGTTAGAATTGAGCCGTCCGGAGGTCATTTCACCCGAGAAGTTCATTTTAGAGTACCTGTTTGTCTTCTTTGAGGTAAGTATATTGCCTAACCTTGTGTGGGGGAACTACCCCTTAGAATTTGAGTCCTATATGTTGATTGTAGTCCATGTACGCGAGGTGAGGAGTACATGCTCAGACTTATTTGTGGAAATTGGCCTTTTAAGGTTCCTAAGTCCTTGTATTCATTGAGTATGCCGTTGTTCCTGTTATGATTACGTTCCTTGATTACTAGTCTTCCAACTACCTGCTTAATTAGAATCAATTGCTTCATGTTCCACTCTTATTGTTTTGCTTGATTCATATGTGCCTTAATTGAAACTGTTATCTCTTCTATTTCCATGTTATCTTTCCCTAACTTCTTATCTTTATTAGAAGTTGTAGTTATACCTTTTGTAAATGTTCACCCTTAATTGAGGTTATGATTATCTTCCCACGGCCTACCTTTATTTGAATAGGTTGTAACTCTTCCGTAATAAACTTAAAAGAAGCTTAAATACCCTACGCCTTAGTGGACTTGCCCTTATTCGGAATTATTTGACTCGTGTTAGTTTCTTGTTGGTGAACCGTACATTGTGGGACTATTGTTAAATATTATTTTATTCCCTGTTGAGCTGTTCTTATTACACCTAGTATTCTTTATTATGGTTATTCCTTGCGAACTAGTTCTACTGTTTCTTGTGATTGAAGGTTCTTGAGTTGATTTACTTACCGTACTTTGTATTATTGTCATTGTTGTTGTTGTACTTATTGTGGTGATGCACGAGTTTTCTGCCATGCAGTTGTTGTTATTATGATGCACCAGGTTTCAGCCGTGCGGTTGTTGATATGTGGTTGCATGAGGTTTCTGCCGTGCTGTTGTTACTATTGATATTTGCACATGCGGCGTGAAAAGGCGGGATATATATATGTGGGTTGGGGATGTGGCGAGACAAGGTGGGAATATTGTTATACACGTGTGGCGAGACAAGGTGGACCCTTACTTCACTATTGCACATGTGGTGAGACAAGGTGGGCTGTGTGAGGGATTGTTTTGTGATGACTTGTGATGCCCTGGGGGCATTCTTGTTGTTGATATTTTTGTAGTGGTACGCTTACCTTTGTGAGTATTATCTTGTGAAAGTTATGAGAAAACATTCTACGTACTGTCCGTTCCCTTTTCTTATGCTTACAAGCTGGTTTGGACTATGTTAGGACACTTGCACAAGCATACACGTAGTTAAGAACTCTTATCGGATTAAGGGTCTTTCTTGTTATTGTTGAGTATAGATGCATACCCCTGTTTAGTTGCCTTATAAGTGAGAATGGCTCTAGTTGGCGCAGAGTTTTTAGTGTGGTTATGAGGTGTAATGAGGGCACATGTGTTTAGGTATTCAGACCCGTGAGTGGTGATTAGCCTGAGGTTCGGTACCTCGTGGGGTTTATTGACTAAAACCTGATGTGAAAGCGGTCGTCGTGGTTGAGTAATTACTTGTCCTTTCTGTATCCGTGATTTCGGATCTAGGTTGTGTTTCCGTTCATCTTTCTATGTCATTATTTTGGTATTCTGCTGATACATGTTTTCTTCCTTTCTTATTGCAGTTACTATATTGTTAGCCATGTCGCATAGTCTTTATGTACATATCATACTCTGTTGTTCCTATACTTATTTGTTCATGTTATTTAGTCCAGTAGGTGTCTTGACTGTTCCTCATCACTACTCCACTGAGGTTAGTCTTGATACTTGCTGGGGACCGCTATGGTGTACTCATACTACACTTCTGCATATTTTTGTGCAGATCTAGGTATTGCGAAAGCAGTTGATCAATAGCTAGCAGCGCGGATTGTTGCTGTGGAGACTTAAGGTAAACCTGTTGCTGCAATAGCAGGCTTCGGAGTCACTGTCCTATTTTGTATTCGCACTATTTTTACCTATTTCCAAAGAGTCGTATTTAGAAGTTGTAGTAAACTCTGTAGAGCTTATGACTTGTACTACCGATTTTGGGGAAATTGTAAATTGTATAGAGAATTTCATTTCCGAAATTATTAGATGTTAATTTATTATTGTTATTTTTCCAGAATATGTTAGGCTTACCTAGTCCTTAAGACTAGAATGCCATCACGATACCCAATTGAAAGGAATATTAGGTCGTGACATTGTGGTAAGTTTGGTATGGTTGAACTCGTGGTTGGATGCGCTTTCGAGTTTTGTAACTTTTATCGGATTTCAAGACGTGGGCCTACTCGGGGAAGGGAGGGGGGGTTGAGTCTACTTTTTACTTTTGATTAATAACTTAGTGTTTTCTTATGGAATTAAATCCTTTAGCTCGTGCTGATTGTATCGAACTGTTTGTGGCTAGATTCGAGACATTTGGAGGCCAATTCACGAGGCAAGAGCGTGTTGGAGTAGGGACTTGCACGTTTGAGGTAAGTAACGTTCTAAATTTGGTTATGAGGGCATGAAACCCTGTAATATGTGTCATGTGATTGGTTTTTGAGGTGACGCACATGCCAGGTGACGAGCGTGTGGGCGTGCACCCTAGGAATTATGACTTGGTCAATTCCATGGAAGTGAATAGTTGAAAAATCTGTTGTATTCCGTATATTCTCCATATTTTATAGAAATTGAATTGCAAATCATGTTAACAATCATGTTTAGGCTATTTGTTGGCACTGTAAGGACACACAGAGGTCATGTACATGTTGAATTATCTGCTAAATTGCTGTTTTGTACTCAGTCACAATTTTACTTGCATATTACGTCTCAGTCTCTATTTTTCATTATTGATACATTATGTCACTGCCGTTTGGGATGATTATCATGATTTTTGGGAGCCCGATAGACTAGAGAGGTTGATGATTGAGTGAGATCGAGGACTTGATTTTGTGAGGATATTTAAGGGATCAGGCTGCACCCTGTTGATACCCAATTATGCCCTCACATTCCAAATAGTATATATATTTTCAAAATGTCATTTTTCATTCATTGTTCAATTTACAAGATTTATACAAGCATTTTCCGTAATTGTTCATAATTTTCAGAGCTTTAAAATTAATTTTCTTACATTTAAATTACTTGAATATTTACTAATTATTCCCTTAAATTATTTGTGATGACTTAATCATCCAAATTATTATTTTTACACCCACATACATGTTTTAAAATATTTTATATTGTTTAATATAATTATATCTATATTTTAGTTATTTATGTAATTTTTGCAATAATAGCCTATGTTCACACATAATTGCTCTTTATTTACATTATTTGCGCCAAATTAGCATTTTATATTTTTATAAATGATAAATTATTATTTTCAATCATTTTAGTGCATAAATAATATTTTTTATTATTTATTAATTACTTTATAAATTATTTTTGATATATTTGTGTATTTCAATTATAGCCTAGTTTTAAGCAATTTTTCAAACCAAAATTGGCCAAATCCCTTAGCCCAATAGTCCTCAGCCCAAACTAAACGACTCTTTAATTGACCCGGTCGTGACCCACTTCAAACGACCTGCCCCGTCTATTCTTTAATCCAGACCGCTGATCTGTCAAGATCAATGGTCCACGATAACCCCTCCCTTTTTAATTATATCCGCACCAAACCCTAGCCCCACTCTTCAGAGACAACCGCCCCTAAATCCTCTCTACTCTCTTCTTCTCTAAGGAAACCCTAGCCGCTATATCCCTTAATCTTCTGCGATTCCGACTTTAATATGAAACCCCTCCATGATTTCCTTTCCACGTATTGTTCTGTCACCTTGTTACTTACATGATTTTGGTATCACCTAGTTCTTGCCTATTTTTGGCAACTACCAGGCCCTAAGTTATGTGCAATCGTCTTCAATCTTCAAGATTACACGGTATTCCGTCTATATACATTCATGACAAGGTTATATGAGGCCGATTCACCAAGATCTTTAGTCAATTCTTTGATTTTCGTCGAATTAGGGTTTGAAATTTCAATTTTTTCCTTTACTTGTTCTGTTATCAATTACATGTGATTTTCTTTCCTTATTGGTGTTTGATTAATTGTTTTCTATGTTATCTTGTTTGATTTCTACCACTATATAAACCTCTCCCCTAGTTCTCCTAAAACATACATTATTCACTGAAATTCACTACTGTTACTCTCTTATTCTCTCATTCTATAATATTCTAAAATTTGAGACCTTGGCCGGCTAAAGCCACCAAAAATTGGATTATTTCTCTTCTCAGTGCGAGCACTACCCGGGGTTCACTTGAAATCCTTGGGAACTCTAACGCACTAGGATTTTGGGGTTTTGCTGTTCTTTCACTATTGACGATTAAAGTACTTCTGAAAATTGTTCTTCTTACTTACTTGTCCGTTAATCTATAACTAGTAAGTTCCTTTGTCATTTGCAGTTTCATTCTCTATTCGTTTGTGTTCATGCTATGTACATCTATGTCATTGAGACCTTTGTGAATCAACATGCTATTATGTCATCTCCGTTTGCAGCTCTATTTGCTATAAAGTTATTTTCATGGCTTTATTTTCTTCTAGCATCTCTACTAGCCTAATTTCTACCCCTGATTCTGGCTTTCTTAAGCATGTATAGCCTAGTGTGTTTATGTGTGTTTGAATTCTTATATATGTTACTTATCCTGAGTTTATCTTCTGCCTTATTCTGGATTCTTGTGATAAATCAATTAAGAAAAAAAATGTGTTCTAATTCCAGTTGAATCATTCATGTATGACTTCATGCTTTCTTAGAGTTATTTTTTGATCATGGTGTTAGCAAAACATGATTTCATGTTACTTAATGTGTGCTCCCTGTCTTGTCCAATTTTGAGCTCCTAGGATGAGATTCAACAGTTAGCCTCTTCCTTTATATCTGATTCAGACCTAGTGCTGCATGTCCTGTTAATCTGGAGTCAATATGCTTTCACTTATTATGAGTTCTGGTATTGTTTTTGGACGTTTGTACTGCGATTGGTACTCAATATGTTAAGTCTCATGCTCTACTATGTGACATGTTTGCCAACTGTTCTTAACTATGCCCATTAGACTGTTGCTATGCTGTCGATGACCATACTATCATTAGGATCTCATGTTAAAACCTTCATGTGAAAACTGCCCCTCACTTATTCCTGTTTGTGATTTTCTAGATCCTCATGTTAATTAACTGAAATATTTTGGGATAATTCTAGACTATGCTTTGTTTTAAAATTATATTTGAAGTAGTTTCCTAGCTTATGATGTTCAATTCTGTCACTTTAAAACCTAGCATGAGCCCGTTTATGTATGTCTTATGTACTTTCCAAAGTTTCATGTGATCCTGCTTATATGTCTTGGTTGGAACTATTGTTACTTATAGCTTTCACAATTAAGTGTGAAAAAGGTGCTTAATTAATTCCCTGAGTAGTTGTCACTTTCATGGTTAAGTCTAGCATCAGTAGGTAAGTTATGCATATTAGGCCTAGTATTGGGCCATGCATGTTGTTGGACCTGGGTGCTGAATTCAGGCATCCTCTATTGTTCTGCTAAGCCTGGGGTTTGGGCCGGCTGGCTGTGTGAAGAGCTTGTTGAAGGTCCATCCAGTGTTGGGTTACATTGTTTAAGACTATTTCCAGGCCTGTAGTTATTATTTATGTAATGTTTTTAAGTGTATTCATTATACAATTCCGTAATAATTTGTAAACAAACAATTGGGAATTTAGTGAAATTGGGATAAAAAGGGTATTCTAGTACTTGCATGAAAGGGTAGAGAACATGTCTATAGGATCTATGTGCTCTATTTGTTGTTCTATTTAGCATGCTTTATTTCTGTACACTGATAGATATCATGCCTATAGGAGTCCCGCACACACCTCACTTAATTGGTCAAGACATATTATTCAACACTCTTAGATAGCATGTCTTAGGGCGCAACAATGAGATATTTTCACTTATCTAGATATCATGCCTATAGGACTTCAAACAATCAGTCTATCAGTTGCTTCAATTATTTTGGTGTACTGCTCGTCTAGATGCCATGCCTATAGGTCTAATAATCAATCAATTGCCCATGTCGTTTGTACTGCCTCACTTACAAAGCATGCCTATAGGTATAATACTATAAAATAAATTTCCAATTATTAGCTATCGTGCTTCTAGGGCAGTGTCACATGCCTAAGAAACACATTTATAAAATCAGCGCTGGTAATTCATAATTCTAGGGCCGTTTCACTGCCTTTTGTGCAAACAATAAGAAATCACGCCTATAGGACTTGCGATACGTTAACTGCTGCAGTACTGCCTGGATAATATTAATGAGAATCACATAGGAACCATGCCTATATGATTTAACAACCCAAATATGTTTTAATTCTAAAATTGTCCACTGCTTAATCTGAAAATTAGTTTGCATGCTTCTTTGTTTATGGAGGCTAACATGATCCACTCTTTTATGTTATGTACAGTCCTATTTGTTTTGTATGCGCGATTAGTTTTATACTTTTTGTTCAACCTAAGTAAGTCTAGAACCACCCAAATAGAGGTCCAAAGCCTCATGGATCATAGGCTTGGGAAGATTAATGCACACATAGGACACGACTTAGAATTGAATTAGAACGCTTTAGGAAAAAATTTCAACGTAGTAATCAGGTAGAAGGAGATGATAGTTTGTGCCCACTGAATAATATGAGCAACTCCTATCTAAAAGGAGTTGCGAAGTATTATTTATGTTGCACGGGGTGATCCTTTAGGCTAAAAACTTAGGACCCCCCTCATTTGTATACTTTCTATTCACACTTAGTAATTTAATATAGACCACTATAGTTGTATCCTGATAGTCCTTAAAAATTTGTACCAATTCTCATTGTGTTATAATGAAACTCTTCGACTTTTATATTTCTTTGTTTATCTGATCACCTGCCTAATTACATAATCTACATAGTCTTAAGTTCGGCCGGGACCTACAGTTATGGACCTCAAAGAGTGCCTAACAACTTCTCTTTGAGGTAATTTGATCCCTTACCCGATTTTTGGTGCCGTTGACTAGTCAAACAGAGTTATTCACATAATAGGTGCGCTAACGCACTTCAAAATCATTAGGTGGCGATTATTCTCTTTTAACACCCTTCATTTAAAAGATTTGTCACACGTCGAAACCCGATTTCACGAGAAAAAGGGGCGCGACACATGCCCGATCATGTTTTATTGATTTATGCCATGATTGGCTTGTTATAGTGCGTGGGCTAAAGGATCCCCTTCAGAGTATGCACATCCACAGTGAGCGCAATTGATTTATATTGAGGGATGGATCTTCCCTAGACATGGTTCTTGCCCGAATCATTTATATTTAGGGATGGATTTTCCTTGGACTATATTGGCCTTATACAATATTGATGACTGACTGTCAAAGGTCGTATTCCTCATATCATTCAGAATTGATCTATCTTACTTGCACTGAATTTAACTGTTGAACTTGAAAGAATGTCTACCTTTATATGCTATAATTTTTCGTAAGTGAACCATATCCGTGAAGCTCGTCACTACTTTCAGTCCGTTATTTAGTTTTGTTACTTACTGAGTTAGTTGTACACACGCTACACTCTGCACTTCGCGTGCAGATCCAGGTGTTTTCGGACACAGTAGGTGTTAATCTCATTGCATAGCTTGATCATTTGGAGATTCTAAGGTAGCTACCCGGCGTTCGCAGACCTTGTCTCTCCTTCCATATCTTTTAACTTTATGTATTTAGTTTTAGTCTTCCATAGACATTATTTCTAGACTTGTGTTGTATAGACGCTCATGTATTCAGTGACACCCTAATGTTGGGAATTTCCGTATTTCTATCCAGTTTTGAGAGTTTTGATATTTTAAACATGTGTCATTTATTTGTAATATAAAAGTTTTGGTGTTATTTTTAAAAGTGTCGTCTTGCCTAGTACCACGTTAGGCACCATCACGACTGGTTAGTTTTTGGGTCATGATAGAAAAATTCTCAATTGTTACATATAAATCTTGAGTCCTTTAGAACCTTCTCGAGAGTCATCCACTCTTCTCAAATCTCAATTGCACTAACCAAACAGGCCAAACGACCTGTGCCCCATTAGCACACCAACAACCTAAGAATTAATCACACTTCTAAGCAACCGAGTGGATCCCTACTCCATGCACACTACATCCATCATGAATAACAAGTTCAAATCATCTCGTGATTTCCATATACCCATAAAGTCTAATATACTTCGTATCCACCTAGGGTTTTTGTTTGCGACGACTTTGCGGACTGCAAACCAATTATGTTGACTGCAAAGATCGTCTTCCTCAGTCTAAAATGGTCAAATCCCTCACCTACACAACTCCCATCACTCTAAGGTAAAAATTGACCCACAGATTTCCCAGGTCCCCACAACATAGGTTTGATAGGAAGGAGGGGGGATGGAGTTCAAGCAATTGATATTATGCAACGTAACCACAAGAAAGAGGGTAGAGAATCACATACCAGATGTCTGAGAAAGAAAGAAATTGATTCGGAGATATAAACAAGGTGAATTCCGCAATGCTGATCCTTGTTATGTGATTTTTTGTGTGATATTCGAATGTTTTTTTTTTTGCTTTTTTCTTTTGTGTCTCTTGTTTTTTTATTTTTGATTTTGTGTGAGTTGTATAGTGTTCGTGTGTGAGTGAGAATGACAATATGATAAAGGTTTAGGGTCTTATACCTGAGCAATTTGCGGTGGGCAAGTTGATCGCATAACACATTATGCGGTCACATATGTGTTATGCGATGTATTTAGAACTGGGTTGCTCACCTATATTTTGCGATGCATTCTGTGGTTGCATAGTTGTTATGCGGTCCATCAAACTTGAACCATTATTGCATTTTTGCAGACCCAAATTTCCAATTTCTCTGACTGTATCTGCGACCACTATGCGGTTTGCAAAGTCAATATGCGCCCGCATAGTTGCCGCAAACCCCTGATTCTCCTTTTCTTCACTTGCCTCAGTCCTTGCACCATGTTTCATGGTATTTTGGTCTACCTACATTCTAATACATACGTCAACCTGCTCAACACTAACAACTAAACCTACAAAAATAAAAACTAACAAAACAGTGTTACAAAATAGTGTTACCACACATGGGTTGCCTCCTAAGAAGCACTTGATTTAACGTCGCAACACATCGATGTTGGTCCCATTTGGGCTACCCAGTGGTGAGAGTTGGTGTCGGACTATCCTTGAGAGCAAATTGTTCTACCAAGTGCTTTTGTCCTATTGTCCCGAGGTAGTGATTAACCCGTTGGCCATTTACTTCGAAAGTTCGCGTCCCGTCCTCCGACTCTAATTCAATAGCACCATAAGGAGACACATCCACAACTTTGAATGGGCCCGACCATTTGGACTTGCGTTTGCCCGGAATTAACTTGATTCTTGAGTTAAAGAGTAAGACTAAGTCACCAGCTTTGAATTCTCTCTTCAAGATCTTTTTATCATGAACAAACTTCATTATTCCTTATACATGGATGCACTCTCATAGGCATGGAGACGAAATTCGTCCATCTCATTGAGTCGTGTCATTCTTAGGTTAGCAACTTCGGCCTAGTCAAGATTCAATTTTTTCAAAGCCCACGTGGCTTTGTGTTCAAGCTCCACAGGCAAGTGACAAGCCTTACCAAAAACCAACCGGTATGGTGAGGTGACAATGGGAATCTTGAATGCTATGATATATTCCCACAACACATCATCTAGCTTCCTTGACTAGTCGGTCCTATTTGCATTGACAATTTTTGCTAGGATAGTTTTAATATCCGTGTTGGAAAGTTCAGCTTGACCACTCGACCGAGGATGATAAGGTGTGGCCACCTTGTGCTTTACACCATACTTTTTGAGAATCCCGGTTAAAGCCATGTTGCAAAAATGAGAACCACCATCACTGAGAATGGCCCGCAGAGTACCAAACCTCGTGAATGTGTCTTCTTCAAGAGCGCGGTCAAACTCCTTGCCTCATTGTTGGGTAAGGCAATTTCCTCGACCCACTTGGAGACGTAGTCCACAGCCACCAAGATATATGTAATGCCATAAGATCTCACAGAGGGAACCATGAAATCGATCCCCCACACACCAAAGATGTCGACCTCCATTACAAAATTCATAGGCATCTCATGCCTTTTAGAAATTGATCCTTGTCTTTGACATTGATCACAAGCCTTGACCATTTGATTTGCGTCATGGTAGATCAATGGCCAATAGTAGCCACATTTAAGCACTTTTTCCACCGTCCGGTTTCCTCAATGATGGCCCCCAACCGGGGAGTCATTGCATGCCTTGAGAATTGGCATTGCCTAATCTCCGGAACACACGGCTGAATGATGTTGTCGGAAAAATTGCGTAATAAAAATGGCTCCTCCCAATAGTATTGCCTACACTCCCGCAAGAACTTTTTATTTTGATAAGCTTCCAATCCATCGGGAACAAGGTCACTAACCAAGAAGTTATCAATATCGGCATACGAAAGAGCAAATGTGCCAGACAATGCCAATATGTGCTTATCTGGAAAGGCATCATTGATTTCAAGGTTCTATTTTGGTCTCCTTGCTTCTTCAAGCCTAGATAGGTGATCCGCAACTTGATTTTCTGTCCCTTTTCGGTCCTTGACTTCAAAGTCAAACTCTTGCAACAAAAGGACCCACCAAATCAATCTTGGTTTGGCATCCTTCTTCGCCATAAGATAGCCAAAAGCATCATGATCTATGTAAACTATCACTTTGGTCCCCAACAAATAGGCTCAAAATTTTTCAAAAGCATAGACAATGGCAAGCAGTTCTTGCTCAGTCACAGTATAATTCATTTGAGAACCATTGAGTGTCTTGCTTGCGTAGTAGACAGGGTGAAGGATTTTTATGCCGTTGACCAAGAATCTCACCAGTAGCTACACCACTGGCGTCACACATTAGTTCAAATGGAAGGGACCAATCGGGTGTGACAATAATAGTGGTCGTGGTGAGCTTTTCTTTCAATTCCTCAAAATCTTCGAGACACTTCTCATCAAATACAAACTTTGCATTTTTTTCAAAGAGGTTGCACATGGATTTGCAATTTTGGAGAAGTCCTTGATAAAACGCATATAGAAGCCGACGTGCCCCAAAAAGCTCCGGACACCCTTTACTGAAGTGGGTGGAGGAAGCTTAGAAATGATTTCAATCTTTGCTCGGTCAACCTCTATGCATTGTTTGGAATTTTTGTGGCCCAAAACAATGCCCTCGTCCACCATGAAGTGGCCCTTCTCCCAGTTTAGCACAAGGTTTGTTTCTTCACATCTTTTGAGCACTTAGGTTATCAAGACAATGCTCAAAATAATCACACACTACAGAGATGCCATCCATAAACACCTCTAGGAAATCTTCAACCATGTCCGAGAAAATTGACATCATGCACCATTGAAAGGTAGTCGGACGTTGCATAGCCCATGGGCATGTGAATGTTGTCTTCTCTTGATCTTCCAAGGCGATATTGATTTGGTTATAGCCAAAATATCCATACAAGAAGCAATAGAATGACCTTCCCCCTAGTCGATCAACCATTTGATCAATAAAAGGCATAGGGAAATGGTCATTGCAAGTGGAACTGTTGATCTTTCGGTAATCCATGAAAACTCTCCATCCGGTCACAGTTCTCGTTAGGAGCTCATTTTTCTCGTTTTGGAGCACGTTCATGCCTCCTTTCTTTGGTATACATAGCACCGTGCTCACACAAGAACTATCGGTAATGGGTTAGACTACCCCTGCATCTAACCACTTGATGATTTCTTTTTTCACCACCTCTTGCGTGGAAGGGTTTAACCTTCTTTGATGCTCCACACTAGGTTTACTTTCTTTCTCCAATTGTATCTTGTGCTCACAAATTCCGGCCGGAATCCCTCGGATGTCCGCTATTGTCTACCCAATGTCTTGTCGGTGTTCCCTTAGGACATTCAACAAATAATCTATCCGCACATCATTCAACAAAGAAGAAACGATTACCGGTAAAGTATCATTAGAGCAAAGTAATTTATACCTTAAGTGAGGTGGAAGTGGCTGGAGTTCAAGTTGTGGCGGCTCAATAATTGAAGGCTTGGCGGGGGGAGTGACTCTATTCTCTAAAGCAAGAGAAAGTTTCTTCGGTGCATAAGTGTAGAACCCACGTCCTTTTAATGGATTCCATGTACCCCTCAATGTCTTCACCATCAAAATGCACCAATATAGCCGTCAAATCTTCACCAAGTCATTCTTCTTTCATCTTCATCTCAATTGCATTTTCTACCTCATCAACAACATCAATGACTGAGATGCTTTCATATGCATGTGGAAACTTCATACCCTTACTTTCTTGGAAGGTGACCTCTTCATCATTAACTCGGAACTTGATCTCATTTCGTTCTAAATCTATAAGTGCTCTTCCGGTGGCAAGGAATGGTCTCCCCAAGATGATGGGGATTTCTTTATCAACATCATAGTCAAGGATCAAAAAATCAGCAGGAAGGAGGAATTTTCCCACTTTCAAAGGACATCATCAACAATCCCCACCGATATCTTGATTGAACGATCGGCCATTTCCAACCTCATGCTTTTAGGACTCGGAATACCTAACCCCACTTTCTTGTAGATAGGAAGAGGAATCAAGTTAATGCTAGCCCCATTATCACAAAGAGCCCTTGCAAAATCTCGCAACCCAATAGTGCATGGAATGGTGAAGGCTTCCGGGTCTTCTTTCTTTTGAACGATAGTTGTTGCAATGATGGAGCTAACCCGGTGAGTCACATTCACCAATTCATTCTTGGTGGTTTTATTCTTGGTGATCAAGTCCTTCAAATATTTAGCAAAACCCGGCATTTCTTGAAATGCTTCCACAAATGGAATGTTCACCGATAATTTCTTGAGAATGTTATAGAATTTCTCGAGTTTGCTATCATCAACCCTCCTAGAAAGTCTTTGAGGGAAAGGAGGGGGAGGTATAGGAATTGGTGCTAGAGATTTTGGTGCCTCCTTTACCTTTTCCTTGACCTCTTCACGGTTCACTTCTTGGACTTTCGCTTCTTTAGGGAGCTTTTCAACTTCAACAACTATTGGCACCTCAACTTGTGCCTCAACCTCTTGTTCAAGATTGTCCACTTCAACCATTTGTTCATTCTCTCCTTGAAGTAATTTCCCGCTTCAGGTTGTGATTTCCATACAATGAGAAGTTGGTCCACTCTCATTACTCTTTGGGTTTGCAATTGTGTCACTTGGGAGTGTGCCCTTTAGCTTCGGATTTTGCTCTCTTGATAGATCTCTCATTTGCATTTCTAGTTTTTTGTATGTATGTGGTGTGTGACCCCACATGTTCGGCCATGTTTGTCATTGAAGTGTCGTTTCTTTCTCGATTTTTAAATACTCTTTCAAGCATGTTCTCAAATTTGGACTCACTTGTAGAACTTTCCTTCCAATGCGAAGAGTTAGAGTATTGCCCCTTTGGTGGAACATAAGGGTTTGAACTCTGGTTTGAATAATTGTTGTTGTTGTTACTCCAATTAACTTAACTTGAGCCACCTTGATCATTTCACCATTGTTGATGGCGTTGCCCTTGCGGGTTAGGCCTCCATTAATTTTGTTGTCCAGGTGTCACGACCCCAGTTCGAACTCCGTGAACATGTAGTGATGACACCTAGTCCCTATAACTAGGTAAGCCTAACAATGCGAAAAACAACATAACTTGTGGAATGATTAAGTAAAAGCTGATCAATCTAAAAGAAAGACAGTATATAAAGTCCACTTGGAATATATAACCCAAAAATATTACGGAAGTCTACAATATCACCCAAAACCCGGAAACTCACGTGAACCACAGGATAACAAAAATATAATACACTGCTCTAACTCTAGAATGTCTACACAACTGTAAGGAAGGATAAATTTTTCACAAAGCTGGAATAAGATAGAGACTCCTGGTCTGCGGACGCGGCAGATGTACCTCGAAGTCTCTGCTGTATCTCTCAACCTCGGGGATAGTGCGCCTAAGTGGAGGTACCTGGATCTGCACATGAAAAACATGCGCATGAAAGGGCATGAGTACACCACAACGGTACTCAGTAAGTGCCAAGCCTAACCTCGATCGGGTAGTGACGAGGAAGGTCAGGGCCCTACTGAGGTTAAACAATATAATAGGGATATACAACATGAAAACAGACATTAATAATGAATACAACAGTGAAGTAAGACGGGTCAACAAGGCAATAACAAAACACAAGAACAAAGTAAACACGAAATATGAACAACTCAATAACAATGGTAACAATGAGGATCTCCAAGATACCGTCCTGTAGTCCTTTTCTTAACTGTCTAGTGGATCTCCCGGGATACCGTCCCGTAGTCCATCATATGTATATCCGAATGATATCCCGGGATACCGTCCCGTAGTCCAACTATCAGTGTGCAGGGGGATCTCCCGGGATGTCGTCCCGTAGTCCCAAAGTAAATGTGCAGGGGGATATCCCGGGATAACGTCCCGTAGTCCCAAAGTAAATATGCCGGGGGATATCCAGGGATAACGTCCCGTAGTCCCAAAGTAAATATGCAAGGGGATATCCCAGAATAACGTCCCGTAGTCCCAAAGTAAATGTGCAGGGGGATCTCCCGGGATAACGGCCCGTAGTCCCAAACTAAATATGCAGGGGGATCTCCCAGGATACCGTCCCGTAGTCCCAAAGTAAATATGCATGGGGATCTCCAGGGATAACATCCCGTAGTCCCAAAGTAATTATGCAGGGGGATCTCCCGGGATAACGTCCCGTAGTCTCAAAGTAAATATGCAGCCACAACAAGAAGACGTTCAGAATTAGAGTGCAAATATACAAGGGAACAAGTAATTCTAGTCTAACATGCTTCACGTAGTGCAATTAAGAGAATTTAAGCAAATAGGCAATTCAGGGCAACTAGGCATGATTTTCTAAGCTAGCATAGACTATAGTTGCAATTAGAATAAAATAGGTAAGAAAGAAACTCGGGCTAAATATTTAAAGTAAAACCGGATTTTCAACAAGTAGTACAAGTACGCGCTCGTCACCTCATGTACAAGGCATTTAATTACCAAATATCACATCCTAAGGGGTAAGGTCCCCCACACAAGGTTAGACAAGCCATTTGCCTCGAACCGGCTCAAAATCAACTCGAAACCACACGTTTGCCACGAGTATCCGACTCCAAATGACACAAATCTATACAATTCAATTACATATCGTAAATAACATCTCATGCAACTGATTTTTACTGTTAATTCAAGATAAGGCGCGAAATTAGGTAAAATGACAAAAGTGCCCCTCGTGCCCATGTCTCGGAATTAGGAAAGTTATATTTTCTGGACACCCATTCACTCACGGACTCATTCAACGAGAAACAATCGAAATCCAATGCCAAAAACCCCTTAAATTTTCAGAATTTCGGGTTGGAAAAATCTCATTACTTTCCTATGGTTTTTTCCCCATTTTTGATAATTAAACTAAAGAAAACAACGGGGATTAATGGGCTAACAATGAATTAGGATTAGAAAATGTTACCTATGATCCTTCTCTTCAAAACCCACAGAAAATCGCCAATACCCGAGCCATTACACGATTTTTAGAATTATGAAATAAATTCTTGGATTTTTGGAATAAAACACACAGGGAATTCGCACCTGCGGTTTCGATCACCGCACCTGCGGAAAAAGCATCGCAGGTGCGGAATTCACTTAAGTCTCATTGGGGTCGCACCTGCGGTCGTTTGGTCGTGCCTGCGGTCCCGCAGCTACGGAACCCAGGTCGCGCTTGTGACCACTGGTCAAATCTCCCCTCTATCGCACCTTCGATCAAGCACCACGCGCCTGCGAGGCGAAGACACCAGAAGAGGCCTGGTTCAGCAGTAGCTAAGCCCCAAATTTCTCCCGTTAAGCATCTGAAACAACCCCGAGGCCCCCGGGACCTCAACCAAAAGCACCAACCAATACTAACACCTTATTTGAACTAGGTCGGGCCTTAAAAACACGTGTCATAACATCGAAATCATCAATTATGCATAGGTTCAAGCCTAGGAACTTAGGAAAATTCTAGAATTCACATCCGACACCGAAACACGTCTAAACTTATCCGAATGACCTCAAATTTTTGACACACATCCAAAATGACATGGCGGAACTACTGAAACTTACGGAATTCCATTCCAACCCTCGAAGAAAAAACTCGCTATCGGACTGGAAGATCCAAAAATTCAAACTTCGGCATTTCAAGCCTAAATGAGCTACGGACTTCCAAAATACATTCCGAACACGCTCATAACCCCGAAAACACCTACGGAGCTAACGGAACCATCAGATTTCCATTCCGAGTCCGTCTTCACACTGCTCTGACTACGGGCAACTTTCCAACACTTAAGGTCTCATTTAGGGACTAAGGGTCCCAATACTCTTCGAAACTCAAAGCCGAACGTCCCGGCAATTCAATTTAGCAGAAATAGACTTGGGGAAAACAATTAATAGGGGATCGGGGCGTTAATTCTTAAGATGATCGGCCGGGTCGTCACATCCTCCTACACTTAAAAATTCGTTCATCCTCGAACGAGCATAAAGACATACCTGAAGTAGTGAAGAGATGAGGGTAACTGCTACGCATATCCTGATCGATCTCCGAGGTCGCCTCCTCGGCCGGCTGACCCCGCTACTGAACCTATACTGAAGCAATGATCTTCGACCTGAGCTTTCTGACCTACCTGTCCAATATAGATATAGGCTCCTCAACATATGATATATCCTTGTCCAATTGGACTGAGCTGAAATCCAAGACATGAGACGGGTCACCGTGATACCTCCGGAGCATCGAAACATTAAATACTGGATGAACTCCTGCCAAGCTGGGAGGTAAGGTAAGCTCATAAGCAACCTCCCCGACATGCCTCAATATCTCAAAAGGGCCAATAAACCTCGGACTCGACTTCCCTTTCTTCCCTAATCTCATAACGCCTTTTATAGGTAAAACCCAAAGTAGAACCCACTCTCCGACCATATATGAAACATCACGAACCTTCCGGTACCCGTAACTCTTCTGTCTGGACTGGGCTGTACGGAGTCTATCCTGAATCATCTTGACCTTCTCCAATGCATCCTGAACCAACTCTGTGCCCAACAGCCTGGCCTCACCTGGTTCAAACCAACCCACCGGAGATCTGCACCTCCTACCATATAAAGCCTCATACGGTGCCATCTGAATGCTGGACTGATAACTGCTGTTGTAAGCAAACTCCGCCAATGGCAAGAACTGATCCCAAGACCCTCCAAACTCAATCGCACACGCACAAAGCATATCCTCAAGAATATGAGTAGTGCGCTCGGACTGTCCGTCCGTCTGGGGGTGAAATCTTGTGCTCAACTCCATCCTGGTACCTAAATCCTGCTGAACGGCTCTCCAGAACAGTGAAGTGAGCTGAGTACCTCTGTCTGAAATAATAGAAACTGGAATACCATGTAGACGAACGATCTCCCAAATTTAAATCTCTGCCAACCGCTCCGATGAATAAGTAGTCAGTACTGGAATGAAATGGGCTGATTTGGTCAGCCGATCCACAATCACCCAAATAGCATCATGCTTCCTCAAAGTCCGAGGAATTCCAACCACAAAGTCCATGGTGATCCGCTCCCACTTCCACTCTGGAAGCCCGATCTGCTGAAGTAACCCTCCCGGTCTCTGATGCTCACATTTGACCTGCTGACAGTTGAGACACTTGGCTACAAACTCTTCTATATCCTTCTTCATTCTTCGCCACCAATAGTGCTGCCTCAAATCCTGATATATCTTCACAACACCCAGATGGATGGAATACCGCGAACTATGGGCCTCTGTTAAAATAAACTCCCGAAGCCAATAAACATTAGGCACACGAATCCGACCCTGCATCCTTAATACCCCGTCATCTCCAATGGTCACATCTCTGGCATCACCGTGCTGGACTGTGTCCTTGAGGACAAGTAAATGAGGATCATCGTACTGCTTCTCCCTGCTACGATCGAATAAGGAAGACCGAGAAACCACACAAGCTAATACTCGGCAAGGCTCAGAAAGATCAAATCTCACGAATTGACTGGCTAAGGACTGGACATCTAAGGCTAGAGGCCTCTCAGCTGCATGAAGGTATGCCAAACTCCCCAAAATCTCCGCCGGGTGACTCAAGGCGTCGTCCACCACATTGGACTTCCCCGAGTGGTATAATATAGTGATGTGATAGTCCGTTAGCAACTCTAACCATCTACGTTGGCGCAAATTTAGATTCTTCTGTTTGAATATGTGCTGCAAACTCCGGTGGTCAATATAAATCTCACAAGGCACACCGTACAAATAATGTCGCTAGATCTTCAAGGCATGAACAATGGCAGCTAATTCAAGGTCATGGACAGGGTAATTCTTCTCATGTATCTTTAATTGTCTGGACGCATAGGAAATCACCCTACCGTCCTGCATCAACACCGCTCCAAGGCCGACTCACGAGGCATCACAATAAACTGTATAAGACCCTGAACCAGTAGGGAAAATCAAGATTGGGGCTGTAGTCAAAGCTGTCTTGAGCTTCTGAAAGCTCGCCTCACACTCCTCTGTCCACTGAAATGGAGCACCCTTCTGGGTCAATCTAGTCATAGGGGATGCAATCGATGAAAATCCCTCTACAAAACAACGGTAATAACCTGCCAAGCCAAGGAAACTGCGAATCTCTATAACTGAGGACGGCCTGAGCCAATTTTTCATGGCCTTTACATTCTTCGAATCCACTCGAATGACCTCACTCGATACCACGTGGCCTAACAATGCCACATAACTCAACAAAAACTCACATTTTGAGAACTTTGCATACAACTTCTTCTCTCTTAGGGTCTGAAGCACTGTCTTTAGGTGATGCTCATGATCTTCCCGACTCTGGGAGTAAACAAGAATATCATCTATGAAAACAATGACGAACGAGTCGAGATATGGCCTGAGCACACTGTGCATCAAATGCATAAATGCTCGGGGGGCATTAGTCAGCCCGAATGACATAACTAGAAATTCGTAATGGCCATACCGAGACCTGAAAGCAGTCTTTGGGATATTCGGCTCCCGAATCTTTAACTGATGGTAACCTGAGCGTATATCAATCTTAGAAAATAAATGTGCGCCCTGAAGCTGGTCAAATAGATCATCAATACGAGGCAAGGGATAACAGTTCTTCACTGTAACCCTGTTCAACTGGCAATAATCAATACACATGCGCATATAACCATCCTTCTTCTTCACAAACAAGACAGGAGCACCCCAAGGTGAAACACTGGGTCGAATAAAACCCTTATCAAGCAATTCTTGTAATTGATCCTTCAACTCCTTCAACTCAGGAGGAGGCATACGGTACAGAGGAACGAAAATGGGCTGAGTGCCAGGCAACAAATCAATGCCAAAATCAATGTCCCTATAGGGCGGCATGCCCGGAAGATCAGCTGGAAACACATCGGGATAATCCCGTACAACTGGAACTAAATAAACAATAGGGGTATCAACACTGACATCTCTCACATAAGCTAAATACGCATCACACCCCTTCTCAACCATACGCTGAGCTCTAAGAAAAGAGATAACTCTACTAGGACTGTGATATAAAGTACCACTCCACTCAACACGCGGAATACCCAGCATAGCCAGCGTTACGGTCTTGGCGTGACAATCAAGAATAGCATAATGGGGCGACAACCAGTCCATGCCCAAGATAATATCAATATCCACCATATCGAGTAACAATAAATTAGCACTGGTCTCAAAACCATGAATAGTAACCAAACACGACCGATAAACGCAGTCCATAACAAGAGAATCCCCCACAGAAGTAGAAACATAAATAGGAGAACCCAAAGAATCTCGGGCTATACCCAAAAGCGGAGCAAAATAGAAAGACACATAAGAATACATGGAGCATGGATTGAATAGAACCAATGCATCTCTGTGACAAACCAGTATAATACCTGTGATGACAGAATTAGAGGAAACAACTGCGGTACGAGCAGGAATAGCATAATATCTGGCCTGGCCTCCCCCTCGAGGGCGACCTTTACCTCTCTGACCCCCGCCCCTAGCTGGCTGGGCAGGTGGGGTAGCAGCTGGAGTTGTGATCATGGCCTGAGAACCCTGCTGAGCATGCTGTGGTTGAAAAGTCTGTGAAGATGCACCCCTAATAAGTCTGGGGCAGTCCTTAACCACATGGTGTGTATCTCCACACTCGAAAAAAGCTCTGGGAGGACGTGACGGCTGTGACTGGCTAGGGCCAGGTCTGCTAGACTGACCTCTGAAAGCACCCCACGCAGGAGACGAGCTAGAAATTTGAGGTGTATAGTAAGGCTCCTGAGGCCTGGGTGGAGCTGGGGTACCGCTAGCTGCTAGAAGAGCTGCATGAACTGGGTGGACCATATAACCCCTACCATGTCGACCTGCTGCTGGGGTACAGGCACCAGAGTAGTGGCCCGACTCTCGAGACCTCTTGGCCTCTCTCTCCTCTCGCCCCCTAGTGAGCATACCCTCGATCCTCCTAGAAATTCTCACTACCTGCTGATAAGGAGTGTCCATCTCCAACTCTCTAGCCATGCTAGATCTGATGGGTGGGACAAGACCCTCAATGAACCGGCGAACCCTCTCGCGGACAGTAGCAACCAAAGCCAGTGCATGCCTAGCCAATCTGGTGTAACGGATAACATACTCTGAAACTGTCATAGCACCCTGGCGCAAATTCTCAAACTCTGCGCGCCATGCGTCCCTCTGAGGAACAAACTCTCTCAGGAACATATCTGAGAACTGGGTCCAGGTCGGTGAAGCAGCCTCGTCTGGACTGTCTAACTCATAGGTGCGCCACCAATCATAGGCGTCTCCGCGAAGCTGGAACGTGATAAAGGAAACCCCACTAGATCCGGCTATGCCCATAGTGCGAAGAATATGGTGACACTTCTCTAGAAACTCCAAGGCATCATCTGATGCTAGTCCACTGAATACCGGAGGGTCATACATCTTGAACCTCTCAAGTCTCTACTGCTCGTCCTCTAAAGCAGTTGACCCTTCCTCGGGCTGAACTGGCACTAAAGGCGGCACAAGAATGATCTCTAGGACCTGCTCCACATGCACTCGCTGCTCAGGAGTGTGGGCGGCGGGAGTCTGTGCTCCTCCCCCCGGCCTAAGATGTGGCGGCATCAAGGGGAAACAACCCTGTCTGAGCCAGAGTGGTGTACATAGACATGAGCTGAGCTAATGTCACGTGAAGGGCTGGAGTAGTAGTGGAAGTAGGCGTGTCAGGTGTCTGTACTTCGGCTGGATTTGCTGGTGGTACCTCGGCAGCAGCTCGTGTAGGTGCGCTCGCTGCACCACGTGCGCGTCCTCGGCCTCTACCTCGGCCCCGGCCTTTGAAGGCTGCAGTAGGGGGCATGGGTGCCTGACCGTCCCGAGTAGCGAGTGTCCTCACCATCTGTGAGAGAGTAGAAAATAGAGGTTTAGAATTGATGTAAAAAATATTGCACGACAAGGAAATCAATGAAGTGAAGATTTATCCTAAATAGTTACATATCCTCACATAGATAAGTAGAGACATCTCTGTATCGATCAACGAGAGTCTAATAAACTGGCCTGTGTTCCGTGACTCCTATGAACCTAGAGCTCTGATACCAACTTGTCACGACCCCAGTTCGACCTCCGTGAACATGTCGTGATGGCACCTAGTCCCTATAACTAGGTAAGCCTAATAATGCGGAAAAACAACATAACTTGTGGAATGATTAAGTAAAAGCTGATCAATCTAAAAGAAAGACTGTATATAAATGCCACTTGGCATATACAACCCAAAAATATTACGAAAGTCTACAATATCACCCAAAACCCGGAAACTCACGGGAACCACAGGCTAATAGAAATATAATACACTGCTCTAGCTCCAGAATGTCTACACAACTGTAAGGAAGGATAAACTTTTCACAAAAGATGGAATAAGATAGAAACTCCTGGTCTGCGGACGCGAAAGATGTACCTCGAAGTCTCTGCTGTATCTCTCAACCTCGGGGATAGTGCGCCTGAGTGGAGGTACCTGGATCTGCACATGAAAAACATGTGCAGGAAAGGGCATGAGTACACTACATCGGTACTTAGTAAGTGCCAAGCCTAACTCGGTCGGGTTGTGACGAGGAAGGTCAGGGTCGTACTGAGGTTAAACAATATAATAGGGATTTACAGTATGAAAACAGACAGTAATAATGAATACAGCAGTGAAGTAAGACGGGTCAACAAGGCAATAACAAAACACAAGAACAGAGTAAACACGGAATATGAACAGCTCAATAACAATGGTAACAATGAGGATCTCCCAGGATACCATCCTGTAGTCATTTTCTCAACTCTAGCGGATCTCCCGGGATACCGTGCCGTAGTCCAACTATCAATGTGCAGGGGGATCTCCCGGGATACCGTCCCGCAGTCCAACTATCAGTGTGCAGGGGGATCTCCCGGGATAATGTCCCGTAGTCCCAAAGTGAATATGCAGGGGGATCTCTCGGGATAACATCCCGTAGTCCCAAAGTAAATATACAGGGGGATCTCCCAGGATAACGTCTCATAGTCCCAAAGTAAATGTGCAGGGGGATCTCCCGGGATACCATCCCGTAGTCCCAAAGTAAATATACAAGGGGATCTCCCAGGATACTGTCCCGTAGTCCAAAGTAAATATGCAGGGGGATCTCCCGGGATAACGTCCCGTAGTCCCAAAGTAAATATACAGGGGGATCTCCCGGGATAATGTCCCGTATTCCCAAAGTAAATATGCAGCCACAACAAGATGACGTTCATAATTAGAGTGCAAAAATACAAGGCAACAAGTAATTCTAGTCTAACATGCTTCACGTAGTCCAATTAAGGCAATTTAAGCAAATAGGCAATTCAAGGCAACTAGGCATGATTTTCTAAGCTAACATAGACTATAGTTGTAATTAGAATAAAACAGGTAAGAAAGAAACTCAGGCTAAATATTTAAAGTAAAATCGGATTTTCAACAATTAGTACAGGTACACGCTCGTCACCTCACGTACAAGGCATTCAATTACCAAATATCACATCCTAAGGGGTAAGGTCCCCCACACAAGGGTAGACAAGCTACTTACCTCGAACCGGCTCAAAATCAACTGGAAACAACACGTTTTCCACGAGTATCCGACTCCAAATGGCCCAAATATATACAATTCAATTACATATCGTAAATAACATCTCATGCAATTGATTTTTACTGTTTAATTCAAGCTAAGGCGCAAAATTAGGTAAAATGACCAAAACGCCTCTCGGGGCCACGTCTTGGAATCGGGTAAAAGTTATATTTTTCGGACACCCATTCACTCACAGACTCATTCAACCAGAAACAATCGAATTCCGATGCCAAAAACCCCTCAAATTTTCAGAATTTCGAGTTGGGAAAATCTCATCACTTTCCTATGGTTTTTCCCCATTTTTGATAATTAAACTGAAGAAAACAACGGGGATTAATGGGATAACAATGAATTAGGATTAGAAAATGTTACCTATGATCCTTCTCTTCAAAACACACAGAAAATCGCCAATACCCGAGCCCGTACATGATTTTTAGAATTATGAAATAAACTCTCGGATTTTTGGAATAAAACACACAGGGAATTTTCACCTGCAGTTTTGATCACCACACCTGCGAAAAAAGCATCGCAGGTGCGGAATTCACTTATGTCTCACTAGGGCCGCACCTGCGGTCGTTTGGTCGCGCCTGCGATCCCGCACCTGCGGAACCCAGGTCGCACCTGCGACCACTGGTCAAATCTCCCCTCTATCGCACCTACGATCAAGCCCCACGCGCTTGCGAGTCTGAACCTGCGGAAAAACCTTCGCGGGTGCGAAGTCACCAGAAGAGGCCTGGTTCAGCAGTAGCTAAGCCCTAAATTTCTCCCGTTAAGCATCCGAAACAACCCCGAGGCCCCCGGGACCTCAACCAAAACAACCAACCAACCCTAACACCTTATTTGAACTAGGTCGGGCCTTAAAAACACGTCTCATAACATCGAAATCATTGATTATGCATAGTCTCAAGCCTAGGAACTTAGGAAAATTCTAGAATTCACATCCGACGCTGAAACACGTCTAAACTTATCCGAATGACCTCAAATTTTGCACACACATCCCAAATGACATGAAGGAACTACTGCAACTTCTGGAATTCCATTCCGACCCTCGGATCAAAAACTCCCTATCGGACTGGGAACTCCAAAAATTCAAACTTCGGCATTTCAAGCCTAAATGAGCTACGGACTTCCAAAATACATTTCGAACATGCTCCCAACCCCGAAATTACCTAACAAAGCTAAGGGAACCATCAGATTTTCATTTCGAGGTCGTCTTCACACTGATCCGACTACGGGCAACTTTCCAACACTTAAGCTCTCATATAGGGACTAAGTGTCCCAAAACTCTCTGAAACTCAAAACCGAACATCCCGGCAATTCAATTTAGCAGAAATAGACTTGGGGAAAACAGTTAATAGGGGATCAGGGCATTAATTCTTAAGACAACCGGTTGGGTCGTCACACCAGGACCTTGGTAGGATTGTCTTTAGTAACCACCTTGAGAATTATGAACATAATTTGCTTCCTCGCAATCTTCATTTGAAAAGGGTTGCACATCTTCCACATCATGTACTTTTTTTGTTTTGGCTTTCAGTGAACATCTTGGTTAACACATTGATGTTAGTGGCTAGCTTGGAAATTACTTGATCTCTCTCTTGATTCTCCTTAACCATGTTGGTCAAAGAGAGAGTACTGTATGCAATTCCACCTTTGGTATCTTCCGAGTGCCAAGCTTGATTGTGTTCTGCCATCTTGTCAATAATTTTTTTGACTCTTGTGAATGTTTTGTCCATAAAAGATCCATCCGCCTCATTGTTAGCTATGGATTGGTTCAACAGATCCAAACCCATGTAAAACTTCTCCAACAGGATTCTGTCTGGAAAACCATAATTCAGCGACCTCACTAAGTATAGCTTGAATCAATCCCATGCCTCATGTACGTGTTCCCCCGGTAGTTGCTTGAAGAAAATTTTTTTATCGCGGAGCTCGGACTTCTTGGTTTATGGGAACCATTTAGCTAGGAAAGTAGGGACAAGTTCAGGCCAAGAGTGATTGGAATGAGGTGGTAGATTTTGAATCAATTTTCTTGCCTCTCCAGCTAGTGAGTACATGAATACCCTCAGTCTTAGGGCATCATCTGTCACGTTGTTCTGCTTGTGCATCATACACACACCCAAGAAGTTTCTAAGATGTTATGTCGGATCATCATCGGTAAAGTTTATGAAAAATTCCTTTGCTTTAAGCATTAGTATCAAACCATGTTCTACCTTGAAGTTAGCAGCATCAACTCGCGGAGGGACAATGGCATTTGTATCCTCGATGTACTCATCTATATCCGCAAAAGTATTCTTCTCTTCTTCGTACTCGTCCATGTTTACCTAGGACACCAAGAAAAGCAATAAAAGTGTGATGAAATAGAAAAAGACGTAAAGTAAAGCACACGCTAAATAGTAATTTCAAAACCGTATTCCTCGGCAACGGCGCCAAAATTTTATACGCTAAAATTACACCTTAATAAATGTTGTAGAACGGTCAATGTCAAATATAATAATCGAACTAGGTTGGGGTCGAATCCCACAAGGAATAGGTGTGAAAATATTACTTGAGTAGTGTGAAACTTGAATTAAATCATAATTCTATTCCGCTAGATAAAAAGAGTGTTGTAAATGTGTGTAGTAAATAAGACTATAGTATTGTGAGTGTAATTAATATGATTAAAGAAACCAATGTTCTGTCCCCTTCAATGACATCTAATGCTATCGGTGTTAATATGATATATTTCTAATTTAAGGTCCTTTGATATGCAATTGGTTTGTAAGCGACTACTCAATATTTTCCAATAGTTGAGTAGTATTTTCTCTTTATGATTTTTCTAAATATAAAAGAGTTGCACTTATGAATAACCAATTTATGCCAAATAGAATCCACTTATTCCTATGCGATTCTATTAAACAAGGTCTAAAGCCTTGAGTTTTTGNAATGGTAAACACCCCTTAACATTACACCCATTTAGGTCCCACAACCTTAGTATTTAAGGCTAGCTACTCATACTAAAATACAAAGATAAAATAATAATTAAAGTCATAAGGCTTACAAAAGTACAAGATTCTCTCTTCAAAAGCTTCCAAAATAATGGAGTATTCAATGGCTTCAATGTAACCTCTTTTTCAGACAATATGACCCACAATAAGCGTAGTAAATCTATTTATAGTAGACTAAAAGTCAGGATCAAGATTGGACAAAAATGCCCCTATAGAACCCTTATGCGCGCATAATTTCCACTTGCATCGCAGAACTTCAGATCTATAAGCCCAGATTTCCACCGCATTCCATTTATGTGGTCCGCATAACCATTATGCGACCGCTTTTTCCATCACAGAAGTGCCACACAGATTCCTTGATTGCAATTGCGGTTATTATTCTGCAGAAATGTTATACGACCGCATAATGCATTGCACATTCTTATCTTCAATTGTCCACGAGCCTGCTTCAGTTTGCGGGTGATTATGCGGTAGACATATAACTTCTGCGGTCGCATACTTGCAGCATTCCTGCCCTTTTGTGGCTTTTTGACTTCTTTTTCATGTTTTTGGGTCCTCAAGTTTCATGCACTGCAAAACACCAAAACCTCATAAGAATTAACTAAAAATGCATTGAAAGACGAGCTAAAATCTATGTAATTGGTATCAAAAGTGCCGAAATTCTATGGCGTATCACTCGTTAAATAATATACTCATGCTTCACAATAAAAACCCTATTGCGACTTAATAAAATTAGACCAAACATTCCAGATCATTCCTATAAATCATTATCAAACTCCCAGAAGTCTCAAGATTGAATTGTGATCTCCAGAACTAAAAATGGTCTTTTGGATTATTATATGCTTATGCTCAAAATTATGACAAAACACCAAACACATTAAAAAGCTATCCAAAACTCACCCGAGCCCTATGAGATCCAAACCAAATATACCAACAAGTCCTAAAATATGATACAAAATTGATCGAGTGATAAAAATACAAAAATAACTTCAAAACTACGAATCGTAATGAATTCAAGCTTTATAAAATCAAAACTTTTAGTTTTTCAAAAACTGATGAAAAACGTGCCTATGCACCACAATATAACTTCGCATTTTACATAAAGTCATAAATGTTGTTACAAAGCAGCCCAAACTCTCGGAATTTAAACCGGGACCCCGTATCAACAAAATCCAATTATAGCCAAATTTTGAAATTCAAAGATTTTCAAAGTTAATAACTTTTTGAAAAATTACGCCAAATCACTTCGGGACCTCAAAAATCCATTCCTAGGTCAAATACTCAAAAGTCAGACTTGGACTCATCTTCCAACTTAAAGCTTCCTAGTTGAGAATCATTCTTCCAAATAATTCTGAATCACCTAAAAAACCAAAACCGACGCTTCAAACAGGTCATAATACATCATAAGAAGCTATTCGGGACTTCAAATAGCTAAACACAGTGTAAATGGTCAAAACGACCGGCCGGGTCGTTACAATCTCTTTCAAGGAGAAAGTTATACTACTATTGTCATGGTTAAAATCATTATAGGCAAGATATGTTGCTTCTATTACTTTTTTCTGTAATAATCACATTGTCATAATTTTTTGGCATAATCACAATAGGTACGTGATCAATGACCATCCTTTTAAAAATAATGATTTTTCTTAATTTCATCCCAAACCTCCTTCTAGAGGTGAGTGTGGTATATTCACTACCACTAGCACGGTCATATTCTTCCAAGAATGACTATGTATTCATAAATTACATGTTGTCACATTCACATCATGACTGAACTATAACCATCTATATGTGCTTTACAAAATCTCATGTCAAATCGTTGACAAACATTACTTTCACAGAGTGAAGGATATTTTGACCATCCTTATTATTCCCATTACCACAATGATGATGATTATAATTTCTTGACACATCCACATCCATTGATGCCTTCACGGTAATAATTTTATCTTTTTGAGACTTATTACATATTGCTACCACATTCTCTTAAGGGAACGAGAATGAAGCAAATTCAGTGGGACAAGTTTTCACTTCTTATGCTCATAATCATATATGAATTTGTTCATAGCAAGATATAAAATTTTTACCTCTTCGGATGTTATAATTTCTCACAAACTCTATTAAGGTTCTAATAAAAATTTATTATCTTTGCTTGTATTTAAAATCAAATAATAGAATGTCAAAAATTTAAAAGAGAAAAATAAGGTAAAATACTTACCTTAAATCTAGAATTTATTCCTGAAAGAAGTTCATGGAACAACTGACAATCATTATGCTCAATATTATGTATTAGTTGAGCACCATGCACGTATCCCAAAGGCTGGTGACCAAAGCAGATGCCTAGTATAGGAATATCAAAGTATTCACCCAAGAGCCTCACACAAATTCCTATATCATCTCTCCACAGGTGGTTTAATTTATCAAACGTTAGACAACTAATTAATAGTATATCTACAAATTAAAACAACCGCCCTCTACTCAATTGGTTAGAGTGTCGTGCTGATAACATGTTATAAAATAATAAAAGAAGAAGAGGCGTATTGTAGAGAAAAGTAGAGAGATAATTCTTATTGATTAGGGATGAATTACTATGGAATAGAACCTTTTATTTATATGAAAAAAAATGACTTAGACACTAAGTAAAAAATCGTCAAATCTCTTTAAAATATAGAGATTCACCTTAAATAAAATTCTATTTTAACACATTAGTTATAATTAGTTTCAAAATTGTAATTATCCTTCAAGTGTCCCTTTAATTTAAAAAATTCAAAAATATTAAACAAATAAAAAAGGAATAAACTTATCAAAAACAAAATTTATCAAGGCCTTTCTTCCTTTTTTGAGTGAACTCTTTGATCATGATCAATATAGTCGACCGGAAGGAGAAGGCTTTACGGTATTTTTTTCGGCCTTGCATTGTAATGCCTGGAATCATCAAGGTGAGATCTAATTGAATAAGGACAACCTTTAATCACACCGAAAATATTACTTGACTATCAAAACGTGTGAGCTTTTGATCAAAAGACACTCCTTAAAAAGCATTCGCATAAATACTTCAGCTAACACTTATTAAGCTAAGTTATCTTTGACCAAATTTAGTAAATTTACATAGATAATTATAAAAATATTTAGATAAATATTAAGTGAGCATCCAAAAATAAATCCTTTTTCCTTTTCTTTAAAATTTTTATCGGCGAGCATCCATGACTTTAAAATCTTAAATTTACAACTTCTTAAGTGTTATATTTTAGTTAATGTGGCCTTAGCCCAAAATTGTTGTGGAATTCATAGCCTGAGCAACAGAATGAACGTGTCTGATAGATAGGTCAAGGTAAATAAAACAAACTGAATAAACATTTTTGAAGCCCGATTCTCTTATTATGACGTATAGTTTTTGAGAAATGTGATGCATGCTCGTTCTTAACGTTTCAAGCTGTAACGACCCGAATGATCGTTTTGAGTGTTTGCATTCTGTTCAGATATTTAAGGTCTTAAGTAGTTTCATATGACATATTATGACTTGTTTGAATCGTTGGTTTTGGTTTTCAGATGATTCGGGATCGATTCGGAAGATGGATTCTTATGTTAGAAGCTTTGAGTTAGAAGAGTTGACCGAGTTTGAATTTTTGCGTATTTGAACCCGTATCAAGGTTTTGATGCTTTCTCTAGGTCCGGATGGTGATTTTGGACTTGGGCGTGTGCTCGAATTTGGATTGGATAATTCTAGGAAGTTTCGGCATGAATTGGCGAAATTTGGAAATTTCAAGGTTTAGAATGTTCATAAGTTTGACCGAGCATTGATTTTGATGATTTCGGGTTTGGATTGTGGTTATGGGAGTTGGAATGGTTTTCTTATGTCATTTGGGACTGGTGTGAAAAATTTGAGTCAATTCCGAGTTGAATTGATATAGTTCGGCATGAGTTTTGGAAGTTGAAAGTTCAAAAGTTCATTAAGTTCGACGCGAGGTGCACTTCATGGTTTTGATGTTGTTCTATGTGATTTGAGGTCTCGAGTAAGTTCGTATTATATTATGTGACTTGTTGGCATATTCTGACGGGGTCCCGAGGGGTTCGGGTGTTTTTTCGATTGACTTCGGACCATTTCGGAGTTGTATGAGATTGTTGATTTGGAGGATTTTTAGGCGATTTTCATCACATGGATTAGGGTAAATGTTTTCTACTCAGTTCTGATTATATTCGGTGTTTCCATGATCGTTTTTGGAATTTGATTCATGATTTCAAAAGGAGAAATTGAGGGGTTTTGTTTAAACTTTCCTAAAGTAAATTTTTGTGTTTTGAACATCGATTCAGAGTCGGAATTGAGTGAAATTTGTATGGTTGGACTCATAAACGAATGGGTTGTCATATTTTATGAAGTTTGTCGGGTTTCGAGGTTCAAGCTCGGGTTTGACTTTTTGGTTGACCTTGAGTAATGCGTAAAGATTAGACCTTTATCGGTTGGGTTTGCTTCCTATGACATTATTTGATGATTTTGAGTTGCTAGTTTTGATCCGTTCAGAGGATGATTTGAGCGGGATGGTGCTTCTAGTGTATCGATTTGGCTTGTTTGAGGTAAGTGTCTTGCCTAACTTCGTTGGGGGACTTTCTCTTAAACACTCTCCTTGATGTTATTCGTGCTTCCTACCTTGGTTGTCATTCATATACATATGCTTGGTGAGGAAGAGTGCAAAGCACGAAGGGTGATGTCGTGCCATTTTATTTACATTATCATGTGAGGATGAAAGTAAAAGCACGAAGGATGATGCCATGCCATTTCATTTATATTATCGTGTTATCATTTACATTATCATGTGAGGAGGAGTAAAAGCATGACGGGTGATATTGTGCAATTTCATTTACATTATCATATTTTTATAATTTAATGCGTTCATGGCACGAATGGTGTTTTCGTGCAGGCGAGGATGAGGGACATGCATTATTTTGTGATGTATTTTCCTTTTGTATAAATTCATGCCTTTACCTTGAACCGTTACTGTTGCACCTACGCTTTCTATGTGACTTGTCGCTGTTGTTATGTCTTTGTCCTCTATCTCAATTGTTGTTGTGTTATCCATGCATGCTAGCTGTTTAACTTGAAAATATCATGTTTTCCTTCTTGTAGTTATATCTACATCCATGTCATTCCTCATTTATTGCACTTTCGTATAAGCCTTTTACCATGTTAGTTACTCATGCCTTCTATTTGTTAGCTCATGAAGATCATGCTTTCTCTCTTATTTGTTATATCTACATCAAAGCTTTCTACCATGCTAGTTAGTGAAATTTGTATTCTTTCCTAAATTGATGTCATTACTTCTATGCCTTTTACCTTGTCTTTTACCATTTCCCATATGTACTAACTTGTTTATTATAGCAACCTGTGTACTTACCGCTTTGTCATTATTGTTACTGGCATTCTTTCATCTCGTTGGTATTGTTATACGCATATTTGGGGAGGATGAGATAAATGCACGAAGGATGTTTTCGTGCCATTCAATTTGATATCCTGAGTACATTTCTCACACTATGAAAGTTATGGATTTAAATTCGTGATTTGTTGGCTACCGCATATTTGTTTATTGTACTCTTTTCTGTTAGGTTGTAGTTTAGTTTTATTGCTGGTATTCTGCACATGTTATATTAATGAGTATCTTTAAAATAAAAAGCCTCATGACTACCTCACCGAGGTTAGTCAAGATACTTACTAAGCACATGGGATGGGTTGTACTCATACTACACTTCTACACATTGCGTGCAGATCTTGGAGTAGAGCTGCGGTGGATGACGGGGGCTGAAACTGAAGATATTCGTGCCTTCGGGGTGTGGCTACCACTTGTCCCTGGGTAATTTAGAATTGAATTTTGTTTATGTACATTTCAAACAAAGTTGTATTCAGCTCATATCAGTTTTTGCAATAATCCAGTTTTAGTAGCTCATGACTTGTACTGCCAATCCTTGGGATAATGTATGGAATCAAGATATATCATTTGTTGGTTACCTTTACTTTATTAAAATTGTGTTAACTGTTAAGTGGCTGACCTAACAGGTTGGGTTAGGTTTCATCATGACTAGTGGATTGTGGGTCGCGACGAGTTGGTATTAGAGCACTAGGTTCGTAGGTTCTACAAGTCATGAGCAAGTGTCTAGTAGAGTCTTGAGGATCGGTATGATGACGTCCATACCTATCTTCGAGAGGCTACAGGGTATTTAGGAAAATTTCCCTTTCTTCTTTCCTTATCGTGTGGCCTTGTTACAGCGTGAAACCTACAATTTTGATTCTTATTATTCGTTAATATGTGGTGTTGCACACTTAGTATTTGCTATGCGCCGACAATATGTGATGCTACATATAGATTATGAAGGGTTATAGATGCTTGATTATCATCGCGATACGCTGTCTAGTCTTGGGAGTAGATGCAATGTTAAATCTTTCATTCATTTATTTATGGTACGAGGTAGACTCTTATATCTTGTTGGTAAGCATGAACTTGGAAAGGCGGTCTAGTGGCCCAATTATTCTGATTATGGTGGGTTCATGGTAAGTTGTTGATTGAGTACAACCATTGGGTTATCTCCTGCGTGATGAGTTTGGATCGTGTATTTTGTATTGTTGCGCCTCTTTTTCTCGTGAAGTCGGGTTTCTACATGTGACAACTATTTTAAATGAAGTGATATGGTAGAGTGTTAAAAGAGAAGAGTCGTCACCTAACGATTTTGAGGTGCGTTAGGGAACCTATTATGCAAATGACTCTGTTCGACTAGTCAACGTTGCCAAAGATTGGTTAAAGGCTCAAATTACCTCAAAGAGAAGGTGTTAGGCACTCTTCAAGGTGAACAAATGTGGGTCCTGACCAAAGTTAAGACTATGTGGATTATGCAATTAGGCTAGATGATCAAATAAGCAAAAGACAATACAAAGGTCGAAGAATTTCGTTATAACTCAAATGAGAATTGGTAGAAGTCTGTGAGGAAACAACTATGATGGTCTATATTAAACGATTAAGTATGAATAAAAAATATGTAGAGGAGGGAGGGGGGGTCCTATGTTTTTAGATTAAAGGATCACCCCGTGCAACATAAATAATACTTTGCAACTCCTTTTAAATAGGAGTTGCTCATATTATTCATCGAGTACAGACTATCATCTCCTGCTACTCGATGACTATGTTGAAGTTGTTTACATAAAGCGTTCTTATTCAATTCTAAGTCGTGTCCTATGCGTGCACTACCCATCCCATGCCTATGATCCAGGAGGCTTGGGACCTTTATTTGGGTGGTTCTAGACTTACTTAGGCTGCTCCAAAATGATAAAACTAATCGTGCATACAAAAATAAAGGACTGCACATAACAACAAAGAACGGCTCATATTAGCCTCCACACATAAACAAAAAAGAACGCATACTAATTCTCAGATTAAGTAGTGGACGATTTAAAATTAAGACTCAAAATCCTTTAGTTCTTCAAAATTCTTTTTTAACCAAGTGTTCAAATGACACTGTTTGGGGTATTCTAACTCAGCAACGACGTACTAGCTGTTAATACATAATTAACTAAATCAAAGTGTTCCCTCTCTGATATCTAAGTTTTTTAGATGAGACGGTTCACACAATTCACCATAGTAGAGCAGGCAGAGGTCCAGGATTCGAGTCTTGCCGCCACTTATTAACAGTGGAGGTAGGAGATCCAGTTAACGAAAAGGCCATCCTATAGGTAGGATTTCTATACGATTCTGGTATCAAACAGGTAGTGTTGTATTTATAGGCTAACATATGGGCAGATTGGATCGTTATAAATCATATAAACATGGTTCCTATGTGATTCTGATTAATAGCATTGTGCATAAGTAGCGTGCAGAAACATTACAAGTCCTAATGGTATAATTTATAATCGAGGGTGAGGCAGCAAAGCAATACGAGTGATCATATTACTAATGTTGATCTTATAAGCATATATCTTAGATAGATGCCAATGTCCTATAGGCATGGTATCTAGATTGGTAAGGCATATTATCTAACAATCACACAATAATAGCACAAGTTGAGCAAATGATCAATAATATTTGAATCCTATAGGCATGTTGTCTAATAGTGTATAGAAAACAAAATATGTGAACAATTGAAATACTTATACTTTTGACATGTTTTTGATGTTAGCACGTAAAGCATTTAGGTCCCTATAGGCATACTTTCTATTAGTGTATAGAAAATAGGACGTGTCAAACAGAGCAACAAGTAAAGCAATGAAACCCTATAGGCATGTTTTCTACCCATTCATGCAAGAATTAAAGTACCCAATTTCCCCTTTTTACTAAATCTCCAGTATTCGTTTACAAATTATTACAGGCCCAAGAATGAAACAATAAAGACTTGATACAAAACATAGGCTGAAATGAATACAAGCCCACTAAAGCAATTACAAGCCCAATACAAAAAGTAACCCAGGGATATCCCTGGCCTTCAATAGTCTTACTCCTCGGACAAACAACAGGCCCGAACCACATGCTCACAAGACAACTAGGTGCACCTCAATCCAGTGCCAGGTCAAACAACACATGGCCCATTTCTAGGCCCAATGAATAACTTATTGACCCAAATGAAAGCTATATTTAGCTATGTAGATAACACAACACCCATAAGACAATTTAAACACTTAGTTCTTAGAGCTGTAACCATCAACAACTCTAGCCAAGACATATAATAGGATCATGCTAAGTGGAAAGGTACACAAGACGCATATGAGACACGCTTATGCTTTGGAATTCAGAAACAGAATTTGATAGTGACAAGGTTGAGCATCATAGGACAGAAAATCATTTCAAAGAGTTTCAAAGTAAAGCATGCTCCAGAAATAGCCTAAGGACGTTTAGACAATAGTCCAGCAGAATAATGAGCAAGAAGCAGGTAGAGTACAGTCTTTATATAAAAGTTAATATGAGAACTAATGATAATATAGTTGCAAAGAGCATAGCAACATGCTAGTGGGCACAATTTGGCAAACATATCACTTAGTTGATCATGAAACTTAACATGATGGATATTACTGTAGCATAAAGATTCTAAAGGAATCATAAATGGTAAAAGAACAGGACAAGCAAACATAGGGATTCATGTCAGTCAACCTCACATAAGAGCAAACTACACATCAGAATTTATCCTAGAAGCGATGCTAAGAGTGCAGGATTGATAGGAATGACTTAACAAAGACTGAAACACATACTTTGATTTATCACAATGATACCATACAAGGAGGGAACATGCACTAGTTTACAAGTAGCAGGGAAAGCAGGTTTGGCGAGTAACACGATCGGGAATTAACTCTAGAAAAATATCAAGTTGCACATGAATGACTCCATTAGAAAACATTATGCTTGTGAATTGGTTTATCACAAGAATCTAGAACAATGCAGAAGATGAACTCAGGATAAGTAACAGATATAAGCATTCAGACACACACAAATACGCTAGGCTAGACATGCTTAAGAGAGCCAGAATTAGGGCTATAAATTAGGCTAGGTTAGATGCTAGAAGGAACATTGATTCATGAAACAACTTTAGAGCAAAATAGAGATAGAAACAGAGATGACATAGTAGCATGTTTATTCACGAAGGTTTTAGTGACATAGATATACATAGCATAAACACAAACGAATAGAGAATGAAATTGCAAAGGTCAATAGGTACTTACGAGTTACAAGTTAAGAAGCAAACAAACGAGAAGAGCAAATTCCAGAAGTAATTCGATTAACAATAGCAAAGAGCAGTAGAACCCCCAAAATCCTAGTGCGCCAGAGCTCCCAAGGGTTCTGAATGAACCCCGACTAGTGCTCTCACTGAGAAATGACAAAATCGAACTCGAATGGCCTCGGCTTTTAGCCGGCCAAAGTCTCAGATTCCAGAGTAGTATAGAATGAGAGAATAAGAGAGTACAAAAGCTTATTTCCGTGACTAAGGTCTGTCCAAAAAGAGTTAGGGAAGGGTTTTATATAGTAGCAAAATTAAACACACAAACAAGGAAAAATAGTCAATCAATCATAAAAAGGAAAGAATAGCATGCAAAATTGATTCAGAATCAATTTAGGAGAAGTCAAGAAAACCCTAGTTCAAGACGGAGAGCAAAATAGTAACAAGTCTAACTTAACCGGACCTATATGGCCTGGTAGTGAGTGTATCGGGTCATAAACATGAGGATAGTACAAGATCAAAGTTGAACAAACACCCAATGATTCAGCTTCCATAAATAATTGAGTACCAAGTACTGTAGCATTGAGAAAATGGTAAGAACCATCATGTGAGCGAGAAAGGAAAGGGGATATATAAGATTTTCCATGTGATATCGTATTAGGGATAGGATTTGAATGGAGGAGGATAGGATTTGTAAAGAAGAAGAAAGGAGTAGAGAGAGTAGAGGCGGCAAGAATGTAAAAGTGTCTCTAGGGTTTGGGGTTGAGAGATATAAGGAAAGGGTTGGTTTATTGTGGGTCGTGATCATTTAAGATCAACAACCAAGATCAAATAGGAAACGGGCGGGTCAAATGTATGGGTCCTTGATGGGGTTCAATTAGAGGGTCGATTGGCTTGAGCTCTGTGAATTGGGCCAGGGATTCGGGGTGTTTGGACCTAACTTGGGCTATATTTTAAAATACGAGGAACTAAGGGAAAATAATTTAATAAAATAGTTAAATAAATATTAAAATACTATTTACAAAACTTAATACTTTAAAACAACAATAGAATATTATAAAAATGTAAAAAATTATCTTGACCTTGAACAAAATAACAAATGTAATTAATTATAAAATACAGGCTATTATTTCAAAATTGCGTAATTAGCATAAAATGCAAACTGTAATTATATGAAATAAATTGAAAATTTTATAGATATATATGTGTGGGTGTAAACATAAGTATGGATGATTAAGTCATCACAAAATAATTTGCAGGAGTAATTAATTAATATTTGAGTAATTTAAATACAAGAACATCAAGTTTAAAGCCTTAAAAATTATGGAAGATGCTTGCATAAATCTTGTAAATTAAATAATGAATGAAAAATGATATTTTGAAAATGTATACTATTTGGAAAAATGTGAAGGAAAAATTGGGTATCAACACGTATGAGGTTTCTATTCGGTAGAATGCATATATTATCATTTCAGAGCATTTGGGGAAGTTGTTTGGCTATTGAAAGGATGGGTAAGTGCTTGACAGAGTCTTCAGAGTGTTCTATGACCGCGCGAGATCAGGGTATGCGATGAAGATATGGTACCTTATATTACTAACGATGTGTTCTATGGCTTCGGGCTAAGTGGGGGAGTCTGCTAATGACGATCAGATTGTAGGATCATGCGTTGTATCAATTTTCAGGTTGAAAGGTTTCTTGCTTGTTTCTATGAATAATCATGCGCCGGTGAAGCGCAGGTTACTCGGTGCATATTGACTGTGTATTGAAGATATGAGTAAGGTGAGTGGTTATATGTAGCATTTAAGGACTTCTGAATTTGTGTATGGGTAAGGCTTGAGATTGGTATCGAATATTAATCGGATCTACGGTATTACTATGGCAAGAATGATTCTACATGGCAATATTGGAGGGATGCAAGAAATATCTTCGGATTCCCAGAAGGTTCCTTCAAAGTGAGCATATCAAATTGAGTTACTTCAGGAGTCGTAGTCTGGATCCAACCCTGGTTCCTGAGTTGCCTACATATTCCTAGTGTTACGGAAATCAGGCCGTGTCTAGCTCTAGATCCAACGACGAACGAAACCGATGGAGTTGTTATAAGAATGGTCGCATGTTTCGAAAAAGTTCTTTCAGATAGGATATTGTTATAAGTGACGGACAAAGAATGTGAAATAAACATTACGGGTGTATGACAAGGCAGATAGTGCTTAGCCCTATGTGAATAAAGGGGATAGTGCTTTACCTTATGTAGTGTAGTGGAGACAATGTTTAGTCTTATGCCACAGAGGGGATACAATGCTTAGTCTCATGCAAAGAAAGGAAATACTTAGCCTTATGAAATTACGGAGGCAATACTTAGCCTCATGCAAGAAATGAAGACAATGCTTAGTCTCATGCAGAGGAAGGGAGACATGGCTTAGTCTCGGGCGAAGAGAAGGCAGTGCTTAGCGTTGTGCAGTTACGGAGGAAATTCTTAGCCTCATGCAAGATATGCAGAGAGTGCTTAGTCTCGTGCAGGGAAAGGCAGTGCTCAACCTTACGCAATTACGGAGGCAATGCTTAGCCTCATGCAAGAAATGGAGACAATGCTTTGTCTCATGCAGGGAAAGGCAGTGCTTAGTCTTATGCAATTATGGAGGTAATGCTTTGCCTCATGCAAGAAATGGAGAAAATACTTAATCTCATGCAGGGAAAGGCCGTGCTTAGCCTTATAAAATTATAGTTTCAATGCTTAGCCTCATGCAAGAAATAGAGACAGTGCTTAGTCTCATACAGGGAAAGGCAGTGCTTAGCCTTATGCAATTATGAAGGCAATGCTTATTAGCATGCAAGAAATGGATACAATTCTTAGTCTCATATTGGGAAAGGAAGTGTTTAACCTTATGAAATTATGGAGGCAATGCTTATCCTCATGCAAGAAATAGAGACAGTGCTTAGTCCCATGTAAGGAAAGACAGTGTTTAGTCTTATGCAAGAAAAGCGATGAGTAGTTGCGAGAGAGTGAAGTATTTATTAGTTGGATGTGTTTCCGTTTGGAAACTTGTCATCATGAAGGTAGTGATTTGTTGTGCGTATGTATTCGGGAATATCACTGTTGTGTTTACCATGCCTGCATTCAAAAAAAAATCGTGAGTTTAGTGGGGGAAGGTCGGTTCATGCTCTTGACTCCTTGCTTTGCCTTAACTTTTGTATTGAGGTCCTGCCTGAGTTACCCTGTGTAACATCTAGCTATCATAGAAACAATGTTTTCGAAAAAATATGTATGTATTTGAAAAATATTTGCAGAAATATAATTGTTTGAGATATATGGTAGTGCGTGAGATCAAATAATTTAGATGAATCGGCGACTGTGACGCATTTAGAGACATTTCAACCTCATTGCTTTAGAGTTTTGAGGGTCCTCCTCAAAATTCTGTCCCAGTTTAAGTGCATACTTATGACAACACGTTCTCTGGTTGTTCCATACATGACGAAGTTGGTTGAACTTGCGATCTTGCCCCAGTTTCTGATCATGGAGAAAAAAAAGATTTTATTAAGATGTAACTGAACCGATAGTGTTTTCTACATATCCCCTCTTAAACGGAAATCAGGTCAAGCGTAGTTCAGTTATATCAAATGGAAAAATGAAAACAACCTTAGAAATAGTATCTCTTGACCGCGTCTGAATTGATAGGTTTTGGCCAAATCTCTCCGTCCATTTATGTAAGTATCAGTGCTCCTCCTGTTAGTACCAGATGAACCATGTAGGGACCTTGCCAATTGGGTGAGAACTTCCCTTTGGCTTCATCTTGATAAGGAAAGATTCGCTTTAGCACCAATTACCCAGGTGTGAATTGCCTTGGTCTCACCTTTTTGTTGAAAGTTCTTGCCATTCTATTCTGGTAGAGTTGATCGTGACATACCACATTCATTATCTTCCCATCAATGAGAGCTAGTTATTCATAGCGGCTCTGTACCCATTCTACATCGCTGAGCTCAGCTTCTTGTATAATTCTTAGAGAAGGGATTTCTACTTCGGCGGGAATAACCGCTTCAGTATCATAAACCAATAGGTACTCGTGCCAAGTGGGAGTTGCCCAGTTGATGTGTGAACTGTGGTAGGATATCCTAGTAGAGCAAATGACAGCTTCTCATGCCATTGTTTGTAATTATATACTATTTTCCTCAATATCTTGTTGATGTTCTTGTTGGCGTCTTCTACAGCTCCGTTCATTTGCAGCTTGTATGCTGTGGAGTTCTTATGCTTGATCTTAAAGGTTCCACAGATGGCCTTCATCGTATCAGTGTTGATATTGGCGGCGTTATCAGTGGTGATTGACTATAGTACTCTGAACCATAAACAATGTGTTCCCCAAAAAATCTGGTACGACCTTCTTAATTACAACTTTATAAGATGCGACTCCAACCCATTTTGTGAAGTAGTCTATGGCCACTAGAATAAATCTATGCCCATTTGAAGCATCGAGTTTGATTGGGCCGATGACATCCATACCCCAAGCCGAGAGAGGCTAGGGAGAACTTGTTGCATTGAGTTCATTGGGTGGTACACGTATCATGTCGGCATGTATCTGGCCTTGGTGGCACTTTTGATAATACTTGATGCAGTCTGTTTCCATAGTCATCCAGAAATACCCTGCTCTTAATATCTTCTTGGCTAGAATAAAACCATTCATGTGTGGTCTGCAGGTTCCAGCGTGTATTTATTTGAGTAATCTAGATGCCTCCTTGGCATCGACATACCGTAGTAATCCCAGGTCTCGAGTCCTTCTTTACAAAATTCCTCCACATTGAAAGAAACAGTTGGCTAACCTTCGAAGTGTGTGTTTATGAGTATGAGTAGCTTGCTTTGGATATTGTCCTTTTCCAAGTATTCCTTGATGTCGTGGAACCACCGATTTCCATTAATCTCTTCTTCAACATGAGCACAATAAGTTGGCTGCTTATGAATTCCTATTGGGATAGGATCGATGAAGATCTTGTATGGGTTTTGTATCATGGAAGATAAAGTGGCTAATGCATCTATGAACTCATTCTGAATCCTCAGAACATGTTTGAATTCTATCTTTGTGAACCTCTTGTACAAAATGCCAATATGGCAATATTCTGGTGTTCTTTGTAGCCCATTCCCCTAGAACCTGGTGCACTAAAAGATCTGAATCTCTGATTACCAGAAGCTCCTGAACATTCATGTCAATGGCTAACTTGAGTCCCAAGATGCAGGACTCATACTCTGCTATATTGTTGGTACATGGAAACCAGAGTTTTGGAGATACCAGATAATATTGGTCGGTTTCTGATACTAAGACAACTCTGATACCTACTCCTTTGAAGTTTCCTGCTCCATCGAAGAATATTCTCCAACCATCATATGCCTCAGTGATTTCTTCTCCCACAAATGATACCTCATCATCGGAAAAATACATTTTCAATGGTTCGTATTCTCCGTCTACGAGATTTTCTGCCAGATGATCCGCCAATGCTTGCCCTTTGACCCCCTTATGAGTTTCATAGATGATGTCGAACTCATTCATCAGTATTTTCCACTTTTCTAACTTACTAATAATCATGGGTTTCTGAAAGATGTATTTTAGCGGATCCATTTTTGATATGATTTTCAATGCCTCAACTTCTTGTGCTATCCACGTCAATGAACAACATGTATGTTCCAGCAAAGAGTACCGGGCTTTGTAAGGCGTGAATTTCTTACTCATATAATATATTGGCTGCCCCTTTCTTCCTGTCTCATCATGTTGTCCCAAAACGCAACAAAAACTCCGTCCAATATGGACAAATAAAGCAACAGGGGTCTTCCTTGTTCTGTTCTGGTGGCACCAGAACGGGCAGTTTAGATAAATACTCCTTGATTTTGTCGAAGGCTTTCTGGAATTCTCAGTCCATCCTGTTGCACCATCTTTCCTAAACATCTTGAATATTGGCTCACATATCACAGTTGATTGTCCTATGAAACGACTTATATAATTGAGATGGCCTAAAAAGCTCATCACATCTTTCTTATTCTTCGTAGGTGGAAAGTCTTGGATTTCTTTGACTTTTGACGGGTCTAACTCAATCCCTCTACGACTGACGATGAATCCTAACAATTTCCTAGTAGGGACTCTGAAGGAACACTTTTCAGGATTCAGTTTAAGATTTTACCTTCGAAGCCGATCAAAGAATTTCTTCACATCTGCTATGTGGTCTGTACTCCATTTTAGATTTGATGAAAACGTCATACACATACACCTCTATTTCCTTGTGTATCATGTCGTGAAAAAAGGTTGTCATGGCTCTCATGTAGGTGGCTCTAGCATTCTTTAGACATCATTCTTGTAACAGTATATTTCCCACGACGTGATGAAGGATGTCTTTTCAGCATCATCTTCATCCATACAGATTTGATGGTATCATTCGAAGAAATCCACAAAGGATTAGAGTTTATGTTTGGCACAATTGTCAATCAATATGTGTATATTCGATAACGGAAAATCATCTTTGGGACTTGCTCTGTTTAGATATCGGTAATCAACATACTCTGACTTTCCCATCTTTCTTCGGAACTGGCACAATGTTGGCTAACCAAGTCGGGTATTCGACCACTCTAAGAACTTTGGCTATGATTTACTTGGTGACCTCCTCTTTAATCTTCAAACTCATGTCCGGCTTGAACTTTCTGAGCTTTTGCTTTACCGGTGGACACGTGGGATTAGTGGGCAGCTTGTGAGCTACTATGGATGTGTTCAAACCAGTCATATCATCGCCGGACCATGTAAAGATATCTTCATAATCTTTTAGGAATCTGACGTACTCTTCCTTCTCTAACAACGATAGCTGAATGCTTATGCATGTTTCCTTGACAGTTTCAGAATTTCCTAAGTTAACTACCTCAATTTCGTCCAAATTAGACTTTGGTTTATTTTCAAAATTTTCCACTTTTCTGACAATTTCCTCAAGTATTATATCATCTTCCAGATCCTCTGAAACACTATCCTTATGTTGCGTTATCTCATTACATGTCACAGTCGTAGGTTCATCAGAATAGGTAATAGTAATGCTATAAAGAAAAATATAGAGAATAATAATAAATAAGAAAAGTATTAATGCATTAATAAAATCTAAAAAACGTCAACAAGTGCAGCTCGATGATAAATTATTTCAAAACAAAATACTGAAAATATCTCAAATGCTCAAACACTATTTTAAAATAGTTGATGTTAATTTGCCAAGCTACCCAGGAACTCGACGAGCCCGAGATGGTGCATCAGTCCAGTTCTTGAGAACAAGTCCTTTCTCCACGGTTTGAATGATAAGGTCTTCCTCCTCCTCCTCAACTATTTCACTGGAATCCATATCTTCTTCATCTATAAATAACTTCTTCATGCCAGCTAAGACTTTATCTTCCTCAGATCCCCACATCATGTCTTTTTGATTGAATGTCTGGTTCAGAGGTGGTACCGGTTGTTCCAGTGGATAATAACGACCACGCCATGGTGGCGACCAATCCTGGTATTCTTTCCAAGTATATTCATATCCGAGCCCAAAAGTTGTGCCATGACGCTGCGATTGTACGAGTTTGATGATCCCTTTAAGGTTTTTACCAAGAACTTTTCTAGGTTCATACCCTGTCCATAGTAATATAATTTCTGTCTTGTTGCTCCACCATCGATCATTTTCAATTGCGTTGACTCGCTCAATGCAATGGTACGTCTCTCCGCCCAGCTTCTTCCTATTTTTGATGACTGGAACTGTCTGATTGGTGTAGATAGGGTTACTTCCATCTCCATGGATAATCACTACTTGATGATTCCATTCAAACTTCACAGCCTGATGCAGAGTAGAAGCCATTTCCCCAGCGGCATGTATCCAGGGTCGTCTGAACAATAGGTTGTAGGTGGCAGATATATCCAGCACTTGAAACTAGACATCAAACAAGGTCGGGCTCATCTGTAGGCTGAGGTTGATTTCTCCAATAGTGGCTCTTTGGGATCCGTCAAATGACTTTAAATTCATGCTTCCCATCCGTATCTCGTCCATACCTCCCTAATCTCTTCAAAGTAGTTAGTGGGCATATGTTGAGACTGGAACCCCCATCTATTAGGACCCTGGCGATGAACTTATCCTCAAATCGCACTGTGATGTGTAGTGCCCTATTATGACTTAGTCCTTATGGTGGTAACTCATCTTCATGAAAGGTGATTTTGTGGATCTCCAATACCTGGCCATCTCCCCATTAGTGATGTTGGTGGATACATAAGCTTCATTCAGCACTTTCATCAAGGCATTCCTGTGTGTGTCAGCGTTTTATAGCAGTGATAAGATGGATATCTGAGCGGGAGTTTTGTTCAAATGATCAACAACAAAGTATTATCTTGCTTGAACTTTTCTCTAGAGGTCATCAGTTCCAGTCTCGACAAAAGGCAGCTTAGATACATCTTCCTTGGTTGTTCCTCCCAGGTTCTCAAGTGTATAAATTCTGCCAGTTCTAGTCATGTCGTGTGCCGCACCTGCCTCTTCCATATTTGCTTTTCCTTTTCTCCTTGATTCCACAACATAATCCCATGGGATGACATCAGACTTGTAGGATGGTGTGGGAGAAACCATCACAGTGAAGGGTATAATTACCTCAACTTCAAACGGTACTTGGGTTTGTACCACAACTTGTGTGAGGGTAATTGGAGACATTTTAGGATTATCTCCCTCTCGAATGAGTCCGGTTGACCCCTCCGGATCCCATTCCTCGTCAGTATGTATCACATTCACTCCCTCACCTCTGTGATCTGGAAGAGGGTTGTTACGCATATTTGGTGTAGCTTCCTTTGCCTGTATGACCTTATTGTCGATCAATGTTTGAAGCTTATCTTTCAGTGTGCGACACTCATCAATTGTATGACCCTTCTGAATAATAGGCACATGTCTTGTTGGGGTTAATCCATTGGGAAGAATTCTCCATAGAAATGGTAGGAATGGGAGTGACATAACCAGCAACCTTCAGTCTCTCGTATAGTTAGTCTATGGGCCCAGCAATTGGGGTGTATTGTCTAGGTGGTCTGCAGTCGAAGTTTGGTCCTGGTTTTTGGTAGTTTTGGCGAGTGGGTAGATGTGAATGATAATATGCGGGTTGAGTATTATAGGCGTGGTAGGTGGTAGCAGGTTGTTGGAATCTGAGGGGTGAAGGTTGGTATGTGGATGTAGGTGTTAGGTATGTGAGAGAAGACTTAGGACCCTAGGCTACCATTACGACACATACTTCTTTCTTCTTCGAAATACCTCCCGATTGCTAAGCCTTATTAGTGGCCTGTAGTACCTTGAAATTTGTCACCATCCCATTCTTAATCCCTTCTTCTATTCTTTCTCCTAGCTTGATGATGTCAGATAATTTGTGATTTTCAATAACCATCAACCTTTGTTATTTGTGATCTTGAGCTCTGACAAAGAACTTGTTATTTGTTCTTCTTCGAGTGCTGGTCTTACTTTCGCAGCTTCAGATCTCCACCGAGTACCATACTCGTGGAAGGTTTCTGTTAGTTTCTTCTTGAGGTTTTGAATGTAGAAACCGTCTGGTGCATTTTCTTTGTTGAACCTGAATCTGTCCATGAAGTCTGACACGATGCATACAAAACTAACCCACTTCTTTGGGTTACTGGCCGATATACCAAGAGAACCTATCTCCTATGAGGCTTCACATGAACAGTTTCATGCAGATTTGTTCATTTTTGCCCACTCCTACAAGTTTGTCACAAATATGTCCTCAAATCCACTTTCGTATCACCAGTTCCATCAAATATTTCGAATTTGGGAGGTTTGTAAACCTCCGGCAATTCCACATCTATCTTAATGCACAAGTCTTCATAGTTTAAACCTTTGATGCCTTTACCATATTTGACACTCTAAATTCTTCTAGTGAGCTTCTTGAGTTCCTTCGCCATGTTCTTAATGAGAAGGTCTTTCTCAGTTGATTCAGCTATGTATAGGGTTTGTTGCAGGGTGTGGGATATGGGTTTTTCACATATATTGGATTGCTTTGATAGACTTCGGGAATTTGGGCATAAGGGTGGTCATTTATTGGGTTTTGGGGATTAGGAGTAGGTTGTGGTGTATTTTGGGGAGTGTGATAAGGTGTGATTTATGGATATTGAGTTGGATGGTAAGGGTGTTTTTGAGCGCGGGAGGGTTCAGTGGCAGGTTTTTGTTTTGTGTGTTTTGCGGTGGTGTTTGGTTCCAGGTAGTTGGATTTTTCTGCTTAAGGTAAGGGACATTGAGGGTGAGAGAAAGGTTTGCAAAGTTTCGGACCTACTCAAGTTCTCCTTGTATTTCCAGGATTTTATGTTCTAGACATAAGACCAGTTCATTCTGCGCCGGAGTACTTCGGCCATTTGAAGTTTTTACATTCTCTGCCATGGTAGCATCATCCTTTCTGATACCTCTTAAATCATCCATTTTCCCTTTTTCCTTTTTCTTGCTTTTAGGATCTCTTGGTGGAGGAGGAGGTGGAGGACCTCTGGATCTAGTGTGATATGTCGACAATGCCAGTATGCATGAACCAACCTTGGGGAATGGGAATAACCAAAAGAAATAAAAGCAAAAGGTAACCAAGTTAGTAAGGGTATTGAAAGAATGCTTGCAGTATTAAACATGTTTCGCAAAGTCATGCAATTATTCGCGTCCTAATTTGAGACCTCGTTGTGCCCTGCCCGCGGTAGTCCTAAGAGACACATAGACTTGGAGAAATGGTGCCAATAATGGCATCATTTCATCAATGCGAAAATGAGCCATACCTTTACTAACTCGACAATAATAATAAAGTTACTAATGGAATTTAGCCTTATTATAATCGAAGTCTAAAGCTAAGCTAGAAAACAGTAAAGAAGATCATTTCCTAGTCTACTTGATCCCTGAAGGACCTTCTTCGTTTTTGGCTCTTTTGACTCCATCAATCAAGTTCCCCAGATCGCTCATATCCAATGATAAGTAAGCCTTTTATATATGCCCTCCTTCACTGTCATCCGTGTTTTGACAATTTGAAAGCCTTGTTCTCATCTTCCCCTCAAGCTCCATCAATCCTTGTTCCACATATTCCAATTATTTGTGGACTTAGTGGCAATTCCCCTCCATTCGTTTATTGCCTCCATGTCCACTTTGTGTTGTTCCATATGTCTAGCTTTAGACTCGAAAACCCTTTTGCGTAGTCTCCTATACTTAACCTGTGCCTCAGCAACATCATCTATGATCCTATTTTCGAGATTGACTCCTGGCTTGACATCTCCTGCTATATCGTCTACCAACCATGATGGATAGAAGTAAACATGTCCGGCATGATACCTGTCCGGCTCAATGTTTCTCTTTCTACAATGATCTTATGGTTCCACATATGTTGTGCCTCGAACTTGAAGGGAATGATGTCCCCTTTCAATCTACCTTGTACTGGATCATGTTGGAAACCCGAGGTATGACATGTTTTCTTCCCGCTGTCTCATCACCCTTATAGGAGCATAAGGATAGATGCCTCACAACCCGATCGGTACCAAATAGGTAGTCTCTATTGACCTGATGAAGAATTCACTACTAGTAAACCATTCAAACATCCAATATACCTCCTCGTCTGTCAGATTACTGAACAAACACACCCAACTTACAACATTTTCAGGCTGTGCAAACCTGTCTGTGATAAATGTCATTTTCTTTGGGTGGTGGTAGGCTATGTAGTCATTCAACGACCTTCGCAGAATCTCTTAACGATATTTTCCTCTCTGAAAGTGTTCCAACAACTAGACTTGCAGTAATAAATTACAACCTTCAAAATGTCCAAATCACTGCTTGCACTGATCTAGAGCGCAATATATTTCAGCTAGGATCATGGGGATGATTGTATAGGTTTGTCCCTCGATGCCTTCCATCAAAGTCCTGGAGACCATGGCTAAGCGAGTATGTATCCTTCCCCCTTTCATTAGAAATATCAACACCCCCAAGAAGTAGATGATGAACATATAAACCCGGTGGTGCGTCTAGCCTAGGGTAGTAATGGCGAGTTCCTCATCATGAAGGTGATTCGACTTACTATGTCCATAACGCTCTTAACGAAACCCAAAAGGGATGTATGATTTCTTTCAGCAGAGTAGTTCACCATTTTTTTTAAAAGCCCAGCATCTCTAGAAAACTGCGAAGGATGGGATACTCTGTTACCAGTAATCCCGGACTATCCCATGGAAACTTAGCAAAGCATCTTATTTCTTCTAGGAGAGGGGTCATTTCTATCACTAAATCGGAAGACAACTCTTTTCTCATCATAGAACATGGTAGCAGCCTCAATCAATGCCCTATTTGGTTGGATATTAAGCAAAGATGGAAATCCACCAATCACTCTTCTCACATGATTCTTTTCGCAAGGCGCAAGGTCTTTCCACTAGTCAAGTAGCAAAGATGGGATATTTTGGACCATGCCGAACCCGGGGACTTCGTGCTTCATTTTCTGCAAACAAATAAAGGTTAGCCCTTTCCTCCTCTAGATTTGGCCACTTACACCATAATGATCAACACATTGGCATATTTTCTCCAAGTAATGCACATAATATGATGGTGTCCATTGGTATTGTGGAAATCCCGTCTGACTTTGGACAAGGCTTATCTTAGTGGGCTATTACGTTAACAACGTTCTAACCCGTACTAGGATTAACATGATGTATATACATTTCACATTGGAGTAAGATTTCTAGAATGATCTATACTGGTACTCTCAAGTGAACAAATTAAGAGGGAAAGGCACCGAACCATCAATTGCACCGTAGATCGACTAGTCTACTCCAAATAAGCATTTTCTTTTTAAAAAGGGTGATTTTGGAAGAGTGTGGACACTCATCAAGCATCACTATGTTGATAATTAGCACGAGTGGATTATGATGTGGAGCATGATGTATGCATAGATAATAACATGTTTCCAAGTATTTGCACGATAAAATATGTAAAATCAGTAAATACAATAGCAAAGTAAACATTGGAAAGAGTATGGAAGAAAGACAAAAGGAAGAAGTCAGTTTAGTTCATAGAATATATGCAAGAATGTAATAAAGTAGGTAAGAAAGTAGGCATGATATATCAATTTTGACAAGATGAAGAGCGGTCATAGCAAATATAGGTAAATAGGAGAGGGATGTGCATGTCATAGCAAATAAAGATGAGTAAGGGAAGGGTTGTGCATATCATAGCAAATTTTGACAAATAAAAGTGGATAGGGGAATGTATGTGCATATCATTGCAAATTTAAACCAATAAAGGTGAGTAAGGGAAGGTAAGTGCATGTTATAAATAAATCAATCCACATAAACCAAGTTCATTATGGTAAGAGCCTAAGTATATCCCCAACAGAGTCGACATGTTGCCGTGCCCTTTTTTCTCGTGAAATTGGATTTCAACATGTGACACCTCTTTTAAATGAAGATATAAGGTAGAGTGTTAAAATAGAAGAGTCGCCACCTAACAGTTTTGAGGTGCGTTAGGGCACTTATTATGCAAATGACTCAGTTTGACTAGTCAACATTATCAAAGATCGGGCAAGGGCTCAAATTACCTTGAAGAGAAGGTGTTAGGCACTCTTTGAGGTCCACAATTGTGGGTCCTGGCCGAACTTAAGACTATGTGTATTATGCAATTAGGCTAGATGATCAAATAAACAAAAGAGAATATAAAAGTCGAAGAATTTCGTTATAACTCAAATGAGAATTGGTACAAGTCTATGAGGATACAAGTATGATCGTATATATTAAATAACAAAGTATGAATAGCAAATATATAAAGGAGGGGGAGGGGGTCCTATGTTTTTTAACCTAAAGGATCACACCGTGCAACATAAATAATACTTCGCAACTCCTTTTAGATAGGAGTTGCTCATATTGTTCAGCGAGCATAGACTAGAATCTACTGCTACCAGATTACTATGTTGAAGTTGTTTACCTAAAGCGTTCCAATTCAATTCTAGGTCATGTCCTATGCTTGCACTACCCGTCCAATAACTATGGTCCAAGAGGCTTTGGACCTCTATTTGGGTGGTTCCAGACTTACTTAGGCTGCTCAAAAATGATAAAACTAATTGCGCATACTAAAACAAATAGGACTGTACATAACAACAGAGCAGCTCATATTAGCCTTCACACATAAACAAAGAAGCACGCATACTAATTCTCAGATTAAGAAATGGACGATCCAAAATTAAGATTTAGAATCCTTTAGTCCTATAGACAGGAATTCTATATGATTCCGATATCAAACATGTAGTGCAATATTTATAGGCTAACTTATGGGCATATTGGATTGTTATAAATCCTATAGACATGGTTCCTATGTGATTCTGATTAATAGCGTTGTGCATAAGCAGCATGCAGAAACGTTGCAAGTCCTAATGGCAAGATTTCTAATTGTTGCTGAGGCAATAAAGCGATACAAGTGATCAAATTACTAATGTTGATTTTATAAGCATATACCTTAGAATAGACGTTAATGTCCTATAGGCATGGTATATAGATTGGTAAGGCGCATTATTTAACAATCGCACAGTAATAGCATAAGTTTAGAAAATTATCAATGATATTTCAATCCTCTAGGAATGATGTCTAATAGTGTATAAAAAACAAAATATGTGAACAAAGGAAATACTTATACTTTTTGACATATTTTTTATGTTAGCACGTAAAGCATTTAGGTCCCTATAGGCATGCTTTATATTAGTACATAGAAAATAGGGCATTTCAAACAAAGCAACAAGTAAAGCAATGAAACCCTATAGGCATGTTTTCTACCCATTCATGCGATAATTAAAGTACCCAATTTCCCCTTTTTACTAAATCCCCAATATTCATTTGCAAATTATTACACGCCCAAGAATGAAAAAATAAAGACTTGAAAATAACAAAACATAGTTAGAAATGAATACAATCCCACTGTCACGACCCCAAGTTTAAACTGGCCGTGATGGCGCCTATCGTGATACTAGGCTATCCAATTCACTGAAAATAAGAACAAATGATTTTTTCCATTTAATACATCAGGTATTCGAATTTTTCATAATAATTATGTTTCTTAAGCATTTCAAAACAATAAAAATGATTAGAAAATCTAAACACAGTCCCAACATCTGGAGTCAACCGTCATGAGCATCTAAGAGGTGATATAGTCTAATACAAATCCTCTACTACAACAAGTCTGGGAAGTAAAGTAAAATGTCAGAGTAGGAAGGAGAAAGAGTAGGCTGCGGACGCCGAGCAGCTACCTCACAATCTCCAAAAATTGCTCCAAATGGGGTAGCTCAACCATCGCTATTCCCCGGTACCTGAATCTACACACAAGGTGTAGGGAGTAACGTGAGTACACCAACTCACTAAGTAACCAAGGTATCTAAAAACATGAGTGGAGTGACGAGCATTTAAACTTTAAAGTTTCATAAAAATAAGTACCAGTAAAGGTAATAGATCAAGTCAAGAGTCAACATTTACCAAAGATTTCACAAAACTCCAGTTTTTCCGTTTAAACTTGTATAAAACATTGGTCAACCTTTATCAAAGAGGCTCCGTGTAAAGAATAGTGAAAACAGTAGTTTCATAAAAATATCAGCCACTCGGGCACAGTGTCTCTCACAAATAAAGACTCTCGGTCAAGCCTCTTAGTCACTCGTGACTCTACTCTCATAAGTCAATGCTCACACTCAGCACTCTCACTCATCAGGTACCTTGTAACAACTGCTGCGGCGTGCAACCCGATCCAATATATAATGTATATTGTTGCGGCGTGCAGCCCGATCCATATAATATATATTGTTGCGGTGTGCAGCCCGATCCATATAATAGTCGGCTACGCTCACTGGGGGTGTACAGACATCCTGGAGGGGCTCCTTCAGCCCAAGCGCTATATCGCTACGGCGTGCAGCCTGATCCAATATATATATTATTGCGTGGTGCAGCCCAACCCATATATAATGTATATTGCTGCGGCGTGCAGCCCGATCAATATATAATACATATATATTGCTGCGGCATGCAACCCGATCCATATGTAATATATACATATATATTGCTGCGGCGTGCATTCCGATCCATAAATATCCTTATGTACTCGGTGCTTGGCCTCACTCAGTCATCCTCACAAGCCACTCGGGCAATTCATCTCAACTCAAGGGACTCAGCCCAAAATACTTCTCAGAGATTCAAAGCAATGTGATAACAGTGAAAATAACAACAAGTGGTAAACATGACTGATTTCACAGATGTTCTATCAGGATAGTGTGAGAATAGTGTAAAAGTACCTCTGAGGGGCTAAACAGGTCGGCACAAGGCCCCAAACATGGCTCACAGCCCATAAACAAGTATAAATTTATAGAATACAGGATGTCGTAATGTTTCAAATTGAATACGCGACTTAATAGTCGCTACGGGACGAACCAAGTCACAATCCCTATTGGTGCATGCTCACACGCTCGTCACCTAGAATGTGCATCACTTCATTTAGCAAAACAATATAAAATATCGGGGTTTCATGTCCTCAGGTTTAGAGTTACAATCGTTACTTACCTCAAAACAGCCCAAAAGCTACTCCGTGATGCTCTTGCCCCTCGAATTGTCTCCCAAAAGCTCCGAGTCTATCACCAATCAAACCAATAACATCAAAATATGCTAGGGAGATGAACCCAATCGAAAACTATCAAAATTAGGCACAATTCCTGAAATTAACCAAACTCGAGCCTCAGGCCCACGTCTCAAAATTTTATAAAAATCACAATACTTTAATCCTCATTCCCTCACGAGTCTACCCATACCAAATTTACCAAATTCCGACCTCAATTGCCCACCCAAAACATCAAAAGAAATTTCCAATGCTTTCCTCCCTTTTTCCCATAATTTCCCCTTTAATTCCACAAATTACATTGTAAATATCAAGACTAAATCATGGAATTAACCCAAATATGATTGAAGAATACTTACCCAAAGAACTCCACTGGAAATTCCTTTAAATTTCACCTTCTCCCGAGCTCTCTAATGGATTTTTTAAAATTATGGACTAGACCCTCATTTTGGTGTTTAATGATTCTGCCCAGCTTCCCTTCCTCACTGCGTTCACGCCATCTCTATGCAATCGCATAGAGCAGTTCCATCACCTCACTGCCACTCCAAGTCCTCCTACGCAAACGCAAGGGTCTCCATGCGAACATATTGACCAAGACTGATCACACTATGCGATCGCACTCCTACATTCGCGATTGCAATTCACAAAATCCCCTGGCCTCAACTTACTCTACACGATCGCGGATGAACTCACGCAATCGCAATGAACAAAGCACTGTTACCTCAGACAAGCCTATGCGATCGCATCCTTACCCCAAACTTGATCCGTTAACCTCCCGAAACACACCCGATGTAACAACCCGACCTGTCATTTTGCATTATCAGACCCCGTTCCCCTAAATGAAACTTCCCATAGAGGCTTATTGTGATTTATGACTTGCGGGGGCGGGTGGTCCGGGATTTCGGAAGTGTTTAGAGTGCTATAGAAACACTTGGTTCCTTAAGGTTAGCCTTTAAGGCCAAGTTTGACTTCGGTCAACATTTTGGGTAAACGACCTCAGAATAGAATTTCGACGGTTCCAGTAGCTTCGTATGATAATTTCAGACTTGGGTGTATGTTCGGAATGCGTTTTGGATGACCCGAGAGCGTTTCGGTGCCCAATATTGAAATAAGAGTTCCTTAGGTTCCTATTGTGGTTTGGGACGTGATTTTGAGTTATCGAGGTCCGGATGGAATTCGAAGACCGGGAATTCCGTTATGTCATTCCGAATAGTATAGGTTGGTTTGGCGCTTTGTTAGAGAAGTCAATAAAACTTAAAGTTCCTAAGTTTGGTTCTAGGGGTTTTGAGGTGTGATTTTGAGTTTTAGCGTTGTTTGGGGTGTTCCTAAGGATCGACCGTATTATGATTTGGGACTTGTTGGTACAATTTCACGGGGGATAGGGTGGGCCGAGGTGCCTCCCGAACATAACACGAGGCAAAAAACAAACTGAAATAGCTGCTGGTGCACCTGTTCTTGTGTGACTGCAGGTGCGGTTGCCCAGTCGCAGGTGCGGGACCGCTTCTGCGGTCCCAACCTCGCAGGTGCGACCCCCAGCGGGCATCCCATTTCTTGCAGGTGCGGACAAAGTTCCGCAGGAGCGGAGCCGCAAGTACAGCCTCCTCTCCGCAGGTGCGAGCCCAGGCCTCCTCGTCCTTTTCTGCAGGTGCGAGCCTTTGCTTGCAGGTGCGAGACCGCAGGTGTGGTCCTCGAGTCGCAGGTGCGGAACCACTGTCAGAGAGTGTTTCTTTAAAATATGGGTTTCTTCATTTCCTTCCTCCATTAGAAAACTTGAGAGCTTGGAAAAAGGGCTCCACGACCCAACCACCGAGAGGTAAGTAAATTTTATCCTAAAGTTGGTTAATGCATGCATTCTTAGTAGGGTTTAACTACTTAATTAGTGGAAAATTTAGGAATTTGCGTAGTAACCTAGGACCTTAGAGAATTTAGAAAATTACCCGTAAATTGGCTATGAAATCATACAAAATCGTATATTAATTATCCTTAGGCTATGGATGAGTGTTTCCTTCCAGAATTTTTGGAATCCGAGCATGCGGGCCCGGGGTTGGATTTTGGAATTTCTTCGAGAATGGTGAATTTGACTAAATAATAGGAGAATTCCATGCTTTGAATATGAATTGATATATTTGTATAACATTTGGCTAGTTTCGAGTCCGTGGGTGTCGAGTTCGGAGTTTCGGGCGCATTCTTGACCCGGGGAGTAGGTGCGACGTGAGGTGAGTCTCCTTTCTAACCTTGTAAGGGGGAACTGTCCCCCTAGGTGATTTAAATGCTATATGTGATAATTGTAGGGGCTACGTACGTACAAAGTGACGAGAGTTCGTACGTAGCGGCTATTGCTATTATGTCCGCTAGTTAGGCCCACATCATGCCTTGTGTTTTACTTGATATGAACTATATGCTTAATAAATTAAATGCTACATGCGGCTTATTTCCCTGAAGTTATGGAATTTGAGAAAACTTGTACGGAATTGTTCACCGAAAAGTATTTTTAAAAAAAAGGAATAATGTGTGTGCATGTGACCGCTTCGCAATTTATATTCCGCGAGCGGAGTGTGATTTCCCCCACTCTTATGGGAACGGGTCGTACGCCATGGAGGATTAAGAGATTCACTTTTGGTTCAGGTCGTTCGATCCTCGACAGTGCATAGAGAGGATTACTTTAGAGCAAAGATGCACTTTTGGTTCGGGCCGTTCGGTCCTCGACAGTGCATAGATGTGAGTACTTTGTGGAGAGGTGCACTTATGGTTCGGGCCGTTCGGTCCTCGACAGTGCATAGATGTGAGTACTTTGTGGAGAGGTGCACTTATGGTTCGGGCCGTTCGACCCTCGATAGTGCACATACATGACTATCTTATGACTCCGACCGGTTGTCCTTATCCTGCATGCGCATGATTTATTTGTTACTAAATTCATGGACATTGATTTGGCAGATATTTGAGGGAAGGTGAAGTAGTAATTGTTTTATTCATTCCCAGTATTTTCCTTGGATTTTAGTGCTTTATATAAATTTGTTGCTTCACTGCCTTTACATGCCTACCGTTTCTATCATATTCTGTTAAATTATATTGTTGGACCTTACTAAGTGTCATGTCCAACTCTCGTCACTACCTCTTCGAGGTTAGGCGAGATACTCACTGGGTACATATATATTTATGTACTCATGCTACACTTCTTTACTTAATTGTACAGGTTATGAGGCTGGTGCATCTTGTTGTTGGACCGGAGCTTGACTTTGACTATAGACGGATCTGACTTCACGGTGAGCTGCTTTTCTCCTGGCGATCTCCGGCAGCACCATGGGGTTTCTTTTGCATAATTCCCGTCTATTCCCTTCAGACACTGGGACTGTATATTATGTCTTTTGTATATTCTGTTAGTATGCCCATAGGACTTGTGACACTAGTTCCTGGCACACAGGTGTTAGTTATTATGGATTTCGGGTTTGTATATATATATTGGCTCACGCCCCTTCCTGACTGCTTTTGATTAAAAACTGGCTAATTATCCTTGTCGATTCATGTTTTGAGTTTTAAAAATTGAGTATATGTTGAAATTTTTAATCTAATAAGATAGAGCCCTTAGTAAATTGAGTGTCGGCTTGCCTGACCCCGCTGTTGGGCGCCATCACGACCTAAGATAGGATTTTTGGTCGTGACACCCGAGGCCCTCGGTACCTCAACCAAACATGCCAACACATCCCATAACCTTATTCAAACTTAGTCGAGCCTTCGAAACGCCAAAAAGAACGCAAAAACATCAAAATCACATCAAATTCAAGCCTATGAACTTTGAAAATTTTGAATTTCACCAATGATGCTGAAACCAACAAAAACACGTCTGAATGACCTGAAAATTGGCACACATATCCAAAATGACATTACGAACCTGCTCCAACTTCCGGAATTCCATTACAACCCCGATAGCCTATTTTTCCCTACCGACCGGAAATCGCCAAAAACTAACTTTCGCCAATTCAAGCCTAATTCTACATCGGACATGAAAACTACATTCCGAACACACTCCTAAGTTCCAAATCACCTGACGAAGCTATCCGAACCATAAAATCTACATTCTGAGGTCGTTTACCAATAAGTCAACGTATGGTTGACTTTTCCAACTGTTGAACCAAGTTAAGAGACTAAGTGTCCCATTTCTCTCCAAAAATTGCTCCGAACCCGAGCCAACCAATCTAACACAACATATTGAAGATGAACCACATATAATGAAGCAAAAACGGGGGAAACGGCGCTAAACTCTCGGAACGATCGGCCGGGTTGTTACATCCTCCCCCACTTAAACATACATTCGTCCTCGAACGTGCCAAGCGTTGATCTCCAACACCATCAAACTGCCATGTAGCCTACCATGCACATACTCGGGGGTGATCCCATGTCACCCTATCCCATATAGGTCAAATAGCACAACACAGTTGAAATTTCGAAATCCAATCCTGACCCATAAACCTTAGAACCAAATTCCCACCTCTGAAATAACTTAAAATACCAAAACTCCACAACTATAAACATAACAGGTCTGAACACGCTGTATCAAGCCATATCCGTAACCCAAGATGTAATCACATAGTATACCACATGACTCAAACACTCATAGCGATAACTCTTAACCACAAGAACTGCTCAAAACAACCCAATACTGGTACCTAACCTCTTATCAATAAATGCCTTATTCTAACACTTTCATATACTGCCGACGAGGAAAGAAACACATATAAACTAGCAACAATTCTTCTGATCAGTCAGACATGAAGCTCCCCCTTCCTAAACAGGAATTATAGCAGATTTCTAAGCCGACTCCTGATATTTATCCTTCCAACTATGCTGTAGACAATTCTGAAAATATTCATTCTAGGTCCAATGACCTCTTCATCCAACACGACCACTCTAATAACATGACACATCGATACAATTCGAAGCTATAACCTGTGAAACTCGTGCACTCAACAACAACATCCCAACGTAATCAAATTATATAAAAGACTACACGAGAGGACTATCCTGCCATTAACAATTACCCTCACAATATCATGCTAAAATCCTGGCACACATCGTAAAAATCAAAACACATGAATCCAATATCAAAGGTCATACCCCTACATAACTCCGCTACACTGTGCGGTCTCATCCAAACGCTGGTCCACATGAAATATTTCAAGACACCTTGCCCAAAATCCATAACCATGCATAATTCATCACCAAGTACTCAAAGTGCATTGCGATAACTATAGGGAATCGGACGATAACATGCCACAAAAATAAAAAAGAACATAACCAATACGTCTCAACCTCGCAATACCCAATTACTTACCTTACTCAGATCCCGCTATAAGTCCTAAATAAGTTCGCACCATAAGTGCATATAACTAAAAATCACCACACCTCGCAACACCGACGGGTAACTCATATATCACCAGAATATGAATAAACTCAATAACAATCGGATGGTATATCCCTCAACAATAGCAATTTCGGAGTCAACAATTCCGACCCGGTGTAGAACACACACTCATACGGGCCTACCAATAACCCTGAATCAACTTTGGTCACCCACAACAGATAGATAACTCACCGAACAATTCACAATGACTGAATCATGGTACATACTAACATCCGACTAGATTTGCTCGCATCTTCACAGTTCACTACCACAAAATAACCTATTTATGAGAACTCTCAGTCTCGAAGTAAAGAGGCGCACCAATTACCATATCTGATCTCAACTCCACCCCTCGAATACATATCACGTCCCAAATACTCAATCATTCCACGAGGAATACCCCTATAATTCTTCCGTGTCACGAAGCAACCTTGAATATCTGCAGTCGATCCGACAAGAGAGCGTCGCAATACCAACGAAGCTCCCTTAACTCCACACAATTGCCCTTTCTGAAATGTATACCCCTGATCAATCCACCCAATATTGATATCATCTACCTTCCTTCCAAAACTTAACCGTGACCTCACACATGCAAATCTCGACTCTACACAACGTACCGCATACACCATGCCATCCTATGATAAATATGGGAACTTCATAACCCCTTCCGAGCCACAAACAACTATATACCCAACTAGCCAAGAAATTTCCATTTGACCCCATTGAGAAACAAAATCACTATACATCGTCTGCACCTCACGCCAGTAGAAAATATACATATCTAACCATGGTAGAAACCACCAGGAACTATCTGAATCCCACTTGTACAACACCAAACTGTCAGGACTGAATCCTTATAACTCGACCAAGCTACGCAGGCCACCAAAAGTCCAAGATCATTGCTAAGAAACACCTGTAAAAACTCATTACTTCACAAGCACCCAAGGAACTAATCATATCTATTACCATGCCGATCTAACCTACTACCAAGCTGTCCTATTTATCCAAGTTCCTTCTTCTTGCCATAATACCGTAATTCTCAAGCCAGACTCACCACACGCGATCCAAGCATAAAACCATGCCGTGTAAGGCTCATAAGCCGCATAATACCTCTCAAATATCCCCAAAAGTACCACATTCAAAAATACTTACCATAAAGAGACTTCCTGCGAATCTAAAGCCATTACCTTCACTTTCCTGACACTGATATGTAGAGCCCGTGAAAATGTTGAAATGCCACAAGTCCTGACACCCTCCAATGTAATTCTCAATTACACTGACCAATTAGACAAAATCGACCTGAACCGTTTGCACACTAACATACTAGAAAAGTAATCCACTCCTTTGAAGCCACAAGCAAGTTCATACACTGCACACACTACACCTTTTACAATTACCACGCAATCATTCAATAGAACCCATTTACCCATAGAGTACATTGCAACCTGTATCAAAGAATTTCCATTACTCGAGTCATTCCCAGACTCCACCTTTGCATGTCATAACTGATCCACTAATATACCTCGAACAAAAACCAATACAACATATAATCGTGCAATCAACTTACCATTAACAGACTCCCCCACTTGGCTCAAAGCCAACGATCAAGACAAACAATAACTCACAATACCCATAATAACACAACCCGTCTAACAACTCAAGTCATCTACAAATATCGCATTCACCATTGTAATAGTCATGCCAACTTCCACAAGCGATCTAAACTCAAATTACAACATATATAATTTACTGGTAAAAGAGAACTTACTATAGAACAACATAAGGATCACACACCCCAGGACAACCTGCAGGGGATACCCCTGCCGGCTTAGCCTCAAACTGATATCTCTCTATACACTTCCAAAGACCATAACTATCACGCAATCACTACACCCTTTTGCATCTAAACACAAACAACGCCTACCCTCGAGGCATTACAATATGCGGTATAAGAACCTGAAGCTGATGGCAGAACTATTACTGGAGCGATAGTATAAGAAATCTTGAGCTTCTGGAAGCTCTACCCACACACGTCTGACCACATAGATACCCTCACTGGACACCACGGGTCCCAAAAATGCTACTGAACTGAGCCAAAATTCGTACTTGGAGAACCTTGCATAGAGCTTCTCCTCCCTAAATCCTTATAATGACATCCCCAAATACTGAGTATGCTACCCCTGGCTACGCGTATACGCCAGGATGCCATCAACGAATACAATAACAAAGGAGTGCTAATATGGCTGGAATACACCGTTGATCAAATACATGAACGTTACTGGGGCAATGATCGGCCCAAAAGACATCACCAGGAACTCATAACCCAAAAGAAAGATATGCTTCACTCCACAACTAAAAAACATGAGAGGTCTTCCAATACAATCACAACTCGAAGCCATATACCAAACTGAGACAGAAGTTAAACACTCAATAGTTCTTGCCACATTTCCAACCAGTCCTTCTATCACAAATCAGCAGTCTGAACATATTTAACCATCAAATCACACTCACCACATAGACATCCAGTCACAAGGCCCCATCAATAAGGACACCAACAGATGTATAAGTCCCCAAATGCACGGCACACACAATCGAAATCTTAACACTCAAGCGATAGAATGAATCCGGGCTCAAGTCCTCCAGACTGGCCCATTACCAACATGCCAAAATCACATCTCATCCATGGAAGTCACAAGCCGTTGATGCATAGCTAGTATCAAGCCCTCTCGTGCGCGTTTGAATACATGGAAAGAATTCAAGAGTTACGCTCTTGGCTAAATAAAATTGATTAGCACGACAAGAATTGAAGAATGTGAGATTTTCCTAAGGGATCTGCAGCCTCTCAAAGATAAGTACAGACGTCTCTGTACTAATTTGCAAGACTCTACTAAACCTGCTCATGACCGATGAGTCGTATGTAACCTAGCGCTCTGATACCAACTTGTCACGACCCTAAGTCTAAACTTGACGTGATGGCGCCTATCGTGATACTAGACTAGCTAATTCACTAAAAATAAAAGAATGATTTTTTCCATTTAATACATCAGGTATTCGAATTTTTCATAATAATTATGTTTCTTAAGCATTTCAAAACAATAAAAATTATTAGAACATCTAAACAAAGTCCTAACATCTAGAGTCAACCGTCATGAGCATCTAAGAGGTGATATAGTCTAATACAAATCCTCTACTACAACAAGTCTAGGAAGTAAAGAAAAATGTCAGAGTAGGAAGGAGAAAGAGTAGGCTGCGGACACTGAGCAACTACCTCACAATCTCCGAACAATGCTCCAAATGAGGTAGCTCAACCATCACTCTGCCCCGGCACCTGAATTTGCACAGAAGGTGTAGGGAGTAACGTGTGTATGCCAACTCAATAAGTAATAAAAGTATCTAAAAACATGAGTGCGGTGACGAGCATTGTCACTTTATAGTTTCATAAAAATAAGTACCAGTAAAGGTAATAGATCAAGTCAAGTGTCCACATTTACCAAAGATTTCACAAAACTCTAGTTTTTTCGTTTAAACTTGTATAAAACATTGGTCAACCTTTATCAAAGAGGCTCAGTATAAAGAATAGTGAAAACAGCAGTTTCATAGAAATATCAGCCACTCTGGCACAATGTCGCTCACAAATAAACCCTCTCAGGCAAGCCTCTTAGTCACTCGTGACTTTACTGTCATAAGTCAATGCTCACACTCATCACTCTCACTCATCAAGTACCATGTAACAACTGTTGCGGCCTGCAGCCCTATCTAATATATAATGTATATTGATGCGGCGTGTAGCCCGATATATATATATATATATATATATATATATATATATATATATATATATATATATTCCATATAATAGTCGACTGCGCTCATTGGGGTAGTACAGACTCCTGAGGGGCTCCTTCAGCCCAAGCGCTATATCGCTGCGGCGTGCAGCCCGATCCAATATATATATTGTTGCGGCGTGCGACCTGACCCATATATAATGTATATTGCTGCGGCGTGTAGCCCGATCCATATATAAAACATATATATTATTGCGGCGTGCAGTCCGATCCATATATAATATATATTGTTGCGGCAGCATCACTCAGTCATCCTCACAAGCCACTCGGGCAATTCATCTCAACTCACGAGACTCAGCCCAAAATACTTCTCAGAGTTCCAAAGCAGTGTGATAACAGTGAAAATAGCAACAAGTGGTAAACATGACTGAGTTCACAGATGTTCTATCAAGATAGTGTGAGAATAGTGCAAAAGTACCTCTGAGGAGCTAAATCGGCCGGCACAAGGCCCTAAACATGGCTCACAGTCCATAAACAAGTATAAATTTGTAAAATACAGGATGTTGTAAGGCTTCAAATCGAATACGTGGCTTAATAGTCGCTACGGGACAAACCAAGTCACAATCCCTATCGGTGCATGCCCACACGCTTGTCACTTAGCATGTGTGTCAGCTCATTTACCAAAACAATATAAAATGTCGGGGTTTCATACCCTCAGGTTTAGAGTTACAATCGTTACTTGCTTCAAAACAACCCAAAAGCTACTCCGCGATGCTCTTGCCCCTCGAATCGGCTCCCAAATGCTCTGAGTCTTCACAAATCAGATCAATAACATCAAAATATGCTAGGGATACGAACCCCAATCAAAAACTATCAAAATTAGGCACAATTCCCGAAATTGGCCAAAACCGAGCCCCAAGCCCACATCTCACAATTCTATAAAAATGAAAAATATATAATTCTCATTCTGTCACGAGTCTACCCATACCAAATTTACCAAAATCTAATCTCAATTGCCCACTCAAAACATCAAAAGAAATTTTCAATTCTTTCCTCCCTTTTTTCCCTAATTTCCACTTTAATTCCTCAAATTACATGGTAAATATCAAGATTAAATCATGGAATTAACCCAAATATGATTGAAGAATACTTACCCCCAAGAACTCCAATGAAAATTCCTTTAAATTTCACCTTCTCTCGAGCTCTCTAATGGATTTTTTTGAAATTATGGACTAAACCCTCATTTTGATGTTTAAATGATTCTGCCCAACTGCCCTTCCTCAGTGCGTTTGTGACTAGCTCTATGAAATCGCATAGAGCAGTTCCATCACCTCACTGCCACTCCAAGTCCTTCTACGCGAAAGCAAGGGTCTCCACGCGAACACAATGACCAAGACTGCTCACACTACGCGATCGCACTCCTACATTCGCGATCACAATTCACAAAATCTGCCTGGCCTCAACTTACTCTACGTGATCGCAGATGAACTCACACGATCACAATGAACAAACCACTTCTGCCTCAGACAAGACTATGCGATCGCATCCTTACCCCTTGCGATCGCATAGAAGAAAACCAGACCTGAACACCAGCAAAATCTGCAACTTTCCAACTCCCAAACTTGATCTGTTAACCTCCCGAAACACACCCGAGGCTCGAGAACTCAACCAAATATACCAGCACATCCCATAACCTTATTCAAACTTAGTCGAGCCTTCTAAATTTCACCAATGATGCCTAAACCAACCAAAACACGTCTGAGTGACCTGAAAATTTGCACACATATCCAAAATTACATTACGAACCTGCTTCAACTTACGAACTTCTATTTCGACCCCGATAGCCTATTTTCTCCTGCCGACCGGAAGTCGTCAAAATCTAACTTTCGCCAATTTAAGCCTAATTCTACACCGGACATCAAAACTATATTTCGAACACACTCCTAAGTCCCAAATCACCTAACGAAGCTATCCAAACCATAAAATCTACATTCTGAGGTCGTTTACCAATAAATCAACTTCTGGTTGACTTTTCCACCTATTGAACGAAGTTAAAAGACTAAGTGTCCCATTTCTATCCAAAAATTGCTCTGAACCCGAGCTAACCAATCTAACACAACGTAATGAAGCTGAACCACATATAATGAAGAAGAAACGGGGGAAACGGTGTTAAACTTTCAGAACTACCGGCCGGGTCGTTTCACTCACTAAAGCAATTACAAGCACAATACAAAAAATAACCCAGGGATATCCCTGGCCTTCAATAGTCTTACTCTCCCGACAAACAACAGGACCGAACCACATTCTCACAAGACAATTAGGGTTCACATAAATCCAGTGCGCAAGTCAAACAACACACGTGGCCTATTTCTAGGCCCAATGAATAACTTATTGACCTAAATGAAAGCTATGTTTAGCTATGCAGATAACACAACACTCATAAGACAACTTAAACACTTAGTTCTTAAAGCTGTAACCATCAAAAACTCTAGCCAAGACATATAATAGGATCATGCTAAATGGAAAGGTACACAAGACACATATGAGGCAAGCTTATGCTTTGTAATTCCAGAAACTGAATTTGACAATGACAAGGTTGAGCATCACAGGATAGAAAATCATTTCAAAAATTTTAGAAGTAAAGCATGATCCAAAAACAGCCTAAGGACCTTTAGACAATAGTCCAGCAGAATAATGAGCAAGAAGCAGGTAGAGTACAGTCCTTATATGAAAGTTAATATGAGAACCTAATGAGAATATAGTTGCAAAGAGCATTGCAACATGATAGTGGGAACAATTTGGTGATCATGAAACTTAACATGATGGATATTAATATAGCACAAAGATTCTAAAGGACTCATAATTGGTAAAGGAACAGGACAAAGAAACATGGGGATTCATGTCAGTCGACCTCATATGAGGTCAAACTACACATTGGTATTTATCCTAGAAGCGATGCTAAGAGTATAGGATTGACAGGAATGACTTAACAAATTCTGAAACACATACTTTGATTTATCACAAAGATACCAGACAAGGCAGGAAACATGCATTAGTTTACAAGTAGCAGGGAAAGTAGGTTTGGGCTAGTAACGTGATCAGGAATTAACTCTAGAGAAATATCAAGTTGCACATGAATGAATCAATTAGAACACATACAACTTGTGAATTGGTTTATTAGAAGAATGCAGAACAATTCAGAAGATGAAATCATGATAAGTAACAGATATAAGCATTCAAACACACACAAATGCACTAGGCTAGACATGCTTAAGAGAGCCAGAATTAGGGCTATAAATTAGGCTAGGTTAGATGCTAGAAGAAACATTGATTCATGAAACAACTTTAGAGCAAAATATACCTACAAACAAAGATGACATAGTATCATGTTGATTCATAAAGGTTTGGGTTCCACAGATATACATATCATGAACACAAACTATTGGAGAATGAAATTGCAAAGGTCAATAGGTACTTACCAATTACAAGTTAACAAGCAAACAAATGAGAATAGAAAAGTCCAGAAATAATTCTATTAGTAGTAGCAAATAGCAGCAGAACCCCCAAAATCCTAGTGCGCTTGAGTTTCCAAGGGTTTCGAATGAACCCTGGGTAGTGCTCGCACTGAGAAAGAGCATAATCAAACTCGAATTGCCTTGGCTTTTAGCCGACCAAAGTCACATATTTTGGAGTAGTATAGAATGAGAGAATAAGAGAGCGCAATAGGTAATTTCCATGAATAAGGTCTGTCCATAAATAAATAGGTGAGGGGTTTATATAGTAGCAAAATTAAACACACAAACAAAGAAAAATAGTCAATAAATCATAAAAAAGAAGAAGGAAAGAATAGCATGCGAAATTGATTCAAAATCAATTTAGGAGAAGTCAAGCAAACCCTAGTTTAATACGGAGAACAAAATAGTAACAAGTCTCACTGAATCGGACACATATGGCCTGGTAGTGAGTGTATCAAGTCATTAAAATGAGGATAGTACGAGATCGGAGTTGAAAGAACACCCAATGATTAAGCTTCCATAAATAATTGAGTAGCAAGTACTGTAGCCTTGAGGTAATGGTAAGAACCATCATGTGAGCAAAAAAGGAAAGGGGATATGGAAGATTTTCCCTGTGATATCGTATTAGGGATAAGATTTGAGTGGAGGTGTCTAGGTTTTGTAAAGAAGAAGATAGGAGTAGAGAAAGTAGAGGCGGCAAAAATGTAAAAGTGTCTCTAGGGTTTGGGTCGTTGATCATTTAAGATCAAAAGGAAACGGGTAGGACAAATGAATGGGTCCTCGACTGGGTTCAATTAGAGAGTTGTTTAGCTTGAGCTCTGTGAATTAGTCCAGGGATTTGGGGTATTTTGGGACTAATTTTGGGCTATATTTTAAAATATGAGGAATTAAGGGAAAATAATTTAACAGTATAGTTAAATAAAATATTAAAATGCTATTTATGAAGCTTAATACTTTAAAACAACAATAGAAGATTATAAAAATATAAAAACATATTTTGATCTTGAATATAATGACAAATGCAATTAATTATAAAATATAGGCTATTATTTCAAAATTGCGTAATTAGCATAAAAATGCAAAATGTAATTATATGAAATAAATTGAAAATTTTATGAAACATATGTGTGGGTGTAAAAATAAGTGTGGATGATTATGTCATCACAAAATAATTTGCAGGAGTAATTAATAAATATTTGAGTAATTTAAATGCAAGACAATCAATTTTAAAGCCTTAAAAATTATGGAATATTATGGAAAATTCTTCCATAAATCTTGTAAATTAAATAATGAATTAAAAATGACATTTTGAAAATATATACTATTTGAAAAAATGTGAGAGCAAATTGGGTATCAACACGTATGAGGTTTCTATTCGGTAGAATGCATATATTATCATTTCAAAGCATTTGGGGAAGTTGTTTAGCTATTTCAAGGATGGGTAAGCGCTTGACAGAGTCTTCAGGGTGTTCTATGACCAGTATTGCATGAGTTTTGAAAGTATTCAGCTAAATAGCCGTGCGGGATCGGGGCATGCTATGAATATATGGTACCTTAGATTATCGACGATGTGTACTATGGCTTTGGGCTAACCGGGGGATTCTGCTAATAACAATCGGATTGTAGGATCATGTGGTGTATCAGTTTTCGGGCTGAGTGGTTTCTTGGTTATTTATTTGAATAGTCATGTGCTGGTGAAACGAGGATTACCCAGTGCGTATTAATTGTGTATTGAAGATCAGAGTAAGGTAAGTGGTTATCAAGAATGTTCTGACAGGTTCCATAATATATGTAACATTTAAGGGCTTCTGAATTTGTGTATGGGTAAGGCCTGAGATCGGTATCGAATGGTAATCGGATCTGCGGTATTACTATGTCAAGAATGATTCTACATGGCAATATTATAGGGGTGCAAGAAATATTTTCAGATTCCCAGAAGGTTCCTTCAAAACAAGCATATTAGATTAGGTTACTTCAGGGTTCGGAGTCTGAGTGATTTGGTTGAGTTAGAGGCGATCAGTTCTGATGACTCGATCATGTGTTAATGAGTTCTGAAGAATTTACCATGGTTATGGCCACATTTGGAGTTGATGTTTGCTACATGCATAGAAAGTATATTGTGTGTGGTGATGTTCCCTAGGTTGAGTTAAATGCATGTTTCGCAGTTGATGAAATGTTCAATTTGCTAGTGGTTCAGAGTTAATTGTGATATTTTCATATTTTCACAAGTTAGCATGTTAGTGGTGGAGCGTTGGTGGGGTTGAAAGTTGTGAGTTCAAGATTGCAGTTAAGTTTTAAGGGACAAATATGAGTTTTTTATGACATGGACGATTCTTGATGTCCAAGAGGATGAGGGAACTATTTGATATTACCGGAGGTAAGAGTGCATATTGATATGTGCATTATGTTTTGACTTGTGGGTATTTTTTATAAACCGATGGAGTGTGAGTGATGTATCAACCGTTTGAGTAGTAAAGTTAAGATCAGAGATGAAGATTCTGGTATTCGTGAGGTTCAAAGACTGGATGTTCTCGTTGGCAGACTATTTCTTGATTGCGAGTTGTGAAAAAATGTTGGGGATTGGATGACTGATGGAAGGTGTTATGGAAAGGTTGCTATGGATTTTGAAAGGTTAATTACCTGTTTTGGGATGATCAGAATTTGGTTTGGGGATTATTTTGGAGCTTAATCAGAATGTGTATTCTGTATCAAATCAGATTTGCTTGCTCTTTCGTAGCTGTTACCACATGTATATCATTAGACGGAATGGATGTTATTCGCGCCTTGGTCTATTTTATGTGCTTCTCTGATTTGCTATGAAGGGTGGTGAAGGTTACATGATTGTTCGCACGCATATTGTAAAACTGTTTAGGCCTTAGGACTTTATGGGTGAGGTGGCCCTCGTGATGTTGACTTTATTATTGCACCATAGTTGTACTTGTCTTTCTCAGCATTTTTTGTGGCTAATCATCTTCCCACAGTTATATTTTCTGCACTATATCGTGCTTGATGTTGACGCACATGTTATCAATGAGCCCGAGCATTATGGCACGATGGGTACCCTATGTGGATTTATATGATGGGATCAGGTTGCGCGCCACAACGGTATTGTGATGAGATGTAACTCCTTATGCTTATTTCATGTATTTTTCTTTCACCTTGATGGAAATAGTTCATAGGAAGATGTTAAAATTACTTTTACTACTTAACTTGCTTAATAGTCTTCTTATTTAACTTTCTCACCCTTATCTATCATGTATAAATTATTACTTGTTCGATGTATGGAGTCACATCGTGTAGGGATCCATATAGTTTTTGGTGAGATTTTCGGTTGGCCTGCTTGTATTGGCTAAGATGAGGTTTCTAGACCTGAGATTTGCACTATCGTATTGGGGTAAGGGATGTTTAGAAGAATGATATTGTTTCTGCTAAGGATTTGGGCAATGGCCTTGGTCGGACAAGTGAGATTCTTGGCTTATCAGATGAGTGGTTAAGAGATTCTGTGTGTTTCTTTCATTATCGGCAGTGTATGAAGGTTTATAACAAGGTTTTATTTGATATGAGGTTTACTACCGGTACCAAATTTGTTTTTGGGCAGCCATGGTGGTCAACAATTACTGTTGTGAGTATCTGATTACTGGTGTGAGTATCTGAGTGATGGGGTATATCTGTGATTAACTCTTGGGTTACGGTTATTACCTAATACAGCTTGTTCAGACTTATACAGTGAGTAGATGCGAGATTCGGGCCTTGTATGAAATTCCTGATGTTGGAAATTTGGGTTTTAAGGCTTATGAGCTAAGGTTGAATTAAGGATCTTCAGCTATGTTATATTGTCAGAATCATATGGGCTGGGGTGACATGGGACCACCTTGTTTATGTGCATGTTAAGGTACACCATGGTTTGATGGGCTTGGAACGACTCTAGGAACATTCGTGAACAAACATATTTTTAAGTGGGGGAGGATGTAATGACCCGACCGGTCGTTTTGAGAATTTGCATTCCGTTTAGTTGTTTGAGGTCTTGAGTAGTTCCATATTATCTATTATGACTTGTTTGGATCGTTGGTTTTGGTTTTCAAATGATTGGGATCGATTCGGCAGAGGGATTCTCATGTTAGAAGATTTGAGTTTGAATAGTTGACCGAGTTTGAATTTTTGCATATTTGACCCCGGATCGGAGTTTTAGTGGTTCCATTAGGTCCGGGTGGTGATTTTGGACTTGGGCGTGTGCCCGGATTTGCATTTGGATAATTCTAGGAGGTTTTGACACAAATTGGCGAAAGTTGGAAATTTGAAGGTTTGGAATGTTCATCAGTTTGACCGAGAGTTTACTTTGATGATGTCGGGGTCAGATTCTGGTTCCATGAATTAGAATATCTTTGTTTTGTCATTTGGGAATAGTGTGCAAAATTTGAGTCCATTCCGAGTTGAATTGATATAGTTCGGCATGAGTTTTGGAAGTAGAAAGTTTAAAAATTCATTAAGTTCGATTCGAGGTGCGATTCGTGGTTTTGATGTTGTTATGTATGAGTTGAGATCTCGAGTAAGTCAGTATTATGTTGTGGGACTTTTTGGCATATTCGGGCAGGGTCCTGAGTGTTCGCGTGTGTTTCGGATTGACTATGGACCATTTCAGAGTTGCATGAGATTATTGGTCTTTCACATAGTGTTGAGCGGTGCTGGTAAGTTTTGATGGGTTCTTCATCGCGTTCGTGATGGTTTTTCCGTGATCGCGGAGGTCTGGCATTGTGCTTCATCACATTCGCGAGGTTGTTGTCGTGAATGCGTAGAGTAACGTATGGCAATGTGAGTTTGTGGTTCGCAAACGCGAGCTGCTACTGTGTTCCCAAAGGGTATTGCTGGAGCATTGATATAAAGTACTCTATTTCGAAGGTCTCGGACATTTGAGCATATTTTGGGCTATGAAGCTCGGATTTGGACGATTTTGGTTGCGGTTTCATCACATGGATTGGGATAAGTGTCTTCTACTCGGTTTTCTTTATATCCGTGATTCATCTTCGTTTTTGGCATTTGATTCATGGTTTCAAAAGGAGAAATTGAGGGGTTTTGTCTAAACTTCCCTAAAGTGAATTTTTGAGTTTTGAACATTGATTCGGAGTCGGAATTGAGTGAAATTAGTATGATTGTACTCGTAAATGAATGGGTTGTCGGATTTTTTGAGTTTTATCAGGTTCTGAGGTGCGGGCTCGAGTTTAATTTTTTGGTTGACCTTGAGTAAGTGTGTAAAGATTATACCTTTATTGGTTGGGTTTGCTTCCTATGGAATTATTTGATGATTTTGAGTTACTTTTGGCTAGTTTAGAGCCGCTCGGAAGATGTTTTGAGTGGGATGGCGCTTCTAGTGTATCAATTTTGCTTGTTTGACGTAAGTGTCTTGCATAACTTTGTTGGGATAATTTTTCCTACTAATTTCTATTGTTTGCTACATAGGGGGTGATGCACATATGAGGTGATGAGCGTGTATGCATGTGCCAAGGTTAATCATGCTCGGGAGTTAATTATACGATTAATAGTGCCTTCTAGAAATTATGTGACCTTCTTGTTTCTTGTCGTACTTGAATTCTAAATTATTAAGAATATGTGATTAAATGCTAGAAACCAAGATTTAGCTTATTATAAATTGATTAAAATTTGACAAATTTTTGTGAAATTACTGATGTGTTTAATTCAGTCACCACTATGCTTTTGTCACCAATACATCGTTACGACCGTTATTCCTGAGATATTGGATTCTATACTTGAGTTGAAAATCATTTGGATACTTGTTGAAATACTTGAACAATAAAGTAATTTAGGTTTATTGAATTGTTATTGTCTTAAATGTTGTGATTGATGTTCATTTGGAATATTTTCTTAAACACTCTCCTAAATGTAATCCATGCTTCCTACCTTGCTTGTCATTGATATACATATTCTTGGTGAGGAGGAGTGTAAAGCACGAAAGGTGATGCCGTGTCATTTTATTTACATTATCATGTGAGGAAGAAAGTAAAAGCACGCAGGGTGATGCCGTGGCATTTCATTTATATTATCGTGTTCGCATTCACTGTCACGACCTGAATTCCCGCCATAAGATGTTGTGACGGAGCCTAGTCTCTAAGACTAGGTAAGCCTAACAAATATATAGAATAACTGAAATAATAACTTAAATAGCAGACATCAATAGCTACATAAATGAAAATTGTCGCTCAACATGTACAAATCCCAAAATCCGGTGAAATATTAGTCACAAGCTCTAGATACAGTGTGGAACGCTCCTATACATCAATGTCTTTCAAAATGTAAGGAAATAAGAAAAGAACGACATATAAGGGGACTCCGAGGCCCGTGGACGCAGGAAAGTGTACCTTGAAGTCTCCAAGCAGCAGCACAATACTCTAATATCGTGGCTGATAGGATGCACCTGGATCTGCACAAAACATGTGCAGAAGCGTAGTATGAGTACACCACAATGGTACCCATTAAGTGCCAAGCCTAACCTAGGTAGAGTAGTGATGAGGTCATGTAAAGGCCCTACTGGAGATAATAAGAACAAGACAAATAATATAATGATACAATGAAATAACAAGGAAATGAAACAGTAAGGGATTTATGGAACATAACAACCCGAAATCAAAGAAGACAAGTACAACACATAAGGAAACAAGAATCTTACAAGTTAAGAAACAACAAAAACAACAATAGCAATACAACAAATAGAGGTAAATAACAAGGGAACTCCCGAGGTACCGCCTCATAGTCCCAAAAGTAAATATCTCACAACGGCAAAACAAAAACCTCGTGCAATCAATGATAACCGTACAGAAGAAACCTCGTGCCATAATAACACTCCGCACGGCAGAAACCTCGTGCCACAATAACACTCCGCACGATAGAAACCTCGTGCCACAATAACACTCCGTATTGTTGAAACCTCGTGCCATAATAACACTTTGCATGACAGAAATCTCGTGCCACAACAACACTCCACACGGTAGAAACCTTGTGCCACAATAACACTCAACATGGTAGAAACCTTGTGCCACAACCAAACAGTTATCTCAACAAAAATCACGAAAACAATACATAACAAATGGAACAATGAAATTACAACAAGGAATCCTAAAGTTAAACAATGAACACGAAATCAAAAGGAGCAGGTAATTCAACTAAGTATGTTGCACAAATTGCAAGTAAGAGATAAGACACGTAGACATGTGTCATTAGGCTAAACATGATGACTACACGTGCAAGAGGAACTCAATTAAGGGAATAAAAATGGAATTATTTAGCAAAAATTAGATTTTCAACATTTAGCCCGAGTACGAACTCGTCGCTTCGTGTACACGGTCTTCACGTATCCATAACAGTACCAATTCCTAAGGGGAATTTCCCTAACACAATATTAGACAAGTCACTTACCTCAAACCTCGCTCAATCAATAAATAAGAAAGCCTTTCCCACGATTTTCCAACTCCGATCGACTCGAATCTAACCGAAATAGTTACATACTACAAATATAACTATAAGAAACTAAATTAAATAATGAAACTACGACTTTTGCAAAGAATTTAAAAATATCTCCAAAATGTCGACCCGGGCCCACGTCTCAGAACCCGAGAAAAATTAAGAAAATTTGAACATCTATTAGGTATCGAGTCCAACCATTTAAGAATTATTCAAATCCGACCTCAAATCGCCTTTCAAATGCCCAAATTTTAGCCTAAGAAGTCTTTCCAAATGTTTCCCCATCCAACTAAAAACACTAAAATGATGGAAACAACAATAGATTCGTGAGAATTAATCAAAAACGAGTCAAGAATCTGTAGCCAAATGTTTCCTCTGAAAATCCCTCAAAAGTTTGCCTCCATCCGAGCTCTATATCTCAAAATATGAAAAAACAGGAAAACCCTCGATTTTAAACCTTCTTCCCAACACTTTCCGCTTTTTTGCGGACACAAATTCCGCTTTTGCGGTACCGCACCTCCGGTGAAACCTCCGCATCTGTGGAAGCACGTCTATGCCCACTCGTTCGCTTCTGCAAAAACCCTGACCACCGCAGTTTCCCTTACTCTTCGCTTCTGCGATCATCCTTCCACAGGAGCGACTCCGCTTTTGTGACCTCTTCATCTCACCTGTGACCACTGGCCATCCTCTTTTGTCCCGCTTCTTCGCTCGCCCTCTCACTTATGCAAGCTCTCACCTGCGACCAAACTTGCGCTGGTGCGATTGCACTAGATTTGGTGCACTTCAGCCATTCTTTAAGTTTCAAATCGATCCATTAACCATCCGAAACCAGCCCGAGGCCCCCTGGACCTTAACCAAACACTCTAACGAGTCCTAAAATGTTATACGAACTTAGTTGAGCCTTCAAATCGCTTCAAACAATGCTAAAAACATGAATTGCACATCGATTCAAGCCTATTGAACTTCAAATTTTTTAACTTCTAAATTCGATGTCGAAACCTATCAAATCACGTCCAATTGACCTCAAATTTTACACAAGTCATAATTGACATTACGCACCTACTCCAACTTTCGGAATCAGGATCCAATTTTTCAACTTCCGCCAATTAACGTCGAAATGATCTACAGACCTCCAAATCAACATCAGGACACCCTCCTAAGACAAAAATCATCCTAAGGATCTATTGGAACCATCAAAACTCCATTTCAGAGTCTTATTCACACAATTCGATCTACAATCCAACTCCTAAGACTTTAACTTTCACTTTAGAGACTATGTATCCCATTTTACTCTGAACTCTCCCGAAGCTGACACCAAGCACACCGACAAGTCAAGTAACCACAAAATGAGATAGAGGGAGAAATTAATAGGGGATCGGGTCTAGCACTTTCAAAACGATCGGCTGGATCATTACATTTACATTATCATGTGAGGAGGAGAGTAAAAGCACGAAGGGTGATGCCTTGCCATTTTTATATTATGATATTTTTATTTATCATGCGCTAATGGCACTAAGGGTGATGCGGTGCCATTTCATTTATATTATCATATTTTTATTTATCATGCGTCAATGGCACAAAGGGTATTTTCGTGCAAGCGAGGACGAGGGACATGCATTATATTGTGATATCTTTTACTTGTGTATGCATTCATGCCTTTACCTTGAATTGTTACTTTTGCACCAATTCTTTTTATGTGAGTTGTCGTTGTTGTTTAGTCTTTCTCCTCTATCTCAATTGTTGTTGTGTTGTCCATGTCTGTTAGCTGTTTAACTTACAGATATCATATTTTTTTCTTCTTTTTGTTATATCTACATCCATGTCGTTCCTCATTTATTGAACTTTCGTATAAGCCTTTTACCATGTTAGTTATTTAAGCCTTTTATTTTTTAGCTCATGATGATCACGCTTTCTCTCTTATTTGTTATATCTACATCCATGCCTTCTACCATGCTAATTAGTGAAATTTGTGTTCTTCTTTGCTAATTGTTGTCACTACTTCTATGCCTTTTACCTAGTCGTTATAGCTACCTGTGTACTTCCAACCTTTTCATTATTGTTATTGGCATTCTTTCATCTGGTTGGTGTTATACGCATATTTGGGGAGGATGAGATAAATGCACGAAGGGTGTTTTCGTGCCAATCAATTTGATATACTGAGTACATTTCTCACACTATGAAAGTTATAGATTTACTATCGTGGTTTGTTGGTTATCACTCTAAGGAAAGGATTGGTCGAGGTATTGATGAATATTTAATCGTGATTCTTCTAGTAACCATTTACTGCTTCGCATACTCGTTTATTGTACTCTTTTCTGTTATGTTGTAGTGTTGTTCTATTGCTAGTCTTCTGCACAGGTTATATCAGTGAGTATCTTTTAACTAAAAAACATCGTCACTACTTCACCGAGGTTAGTCAAGATACTTATACATGAGGTCTGTTGTACTCATACTACACTTCTGCACCTTACGTGCAAATCTTGGAGCGGAGCTGGGGTGGATGACGGGTGCAGACACTGAAGATGTTCGTGTCTTCCGGGTGTGGCTACCACTTGTCCCTGGGTAGTTTTAGAATTAAATTTTGTTCATGTACATTTCAAACAGAAGTTGTATTCATTTCATATCAGTTTTTGCAATAATCTAATTTTAGTAGCTCATGATTTGTACTTGCAAGGCAAAAAAAATAAAAAAAATAAATAAATAAATAAACTTCACTATGTAAAGTTTAAGGTTTTGTGGTGTCAAGGTAGGTAATACATTGTACTTCCGGAGTTTTGGGATTTAACGATGCGTTGAGGAGTTGAAAATTTTTCATCGCAGCCAAACCAGGCTTTAGGTAGATAAAGCCTGGACAAAACCAGGTCAGACCAGGCTTTAGGGAGATAAAGCCCGGGTAACAGGCCAGAACAGGCTTTAGGTAGATAAAGCCCGGGTAAATCTAGGCCAGACCAGGCTTTAGGGAGATTAAAGCCATGATAAAGCCAAGTCCGAAATGTTGGACTATCCATTTTTCTATCTATATAGCCCAACCCCAGACCCATATAAAACCCATTACCCCTCATTTTTAACGACCATCTGATAATATAGAGAGAAGCAAGAGTGAGTTCTAGAGAGAGAAAGTCCCCAACTTCATCAAATTTATCCTCCTTCATCACTCAATCTTGGAACTAATCAAGTAGGACACAAATTTCTTCACCATAAGAGGTAAGCTTCCACCTCATTACCCTTAATTATCAGATTCTAGTTGAAATGAAACACACATAGGTTAGTTCTTGGAGATGGGGTTAAGAGTCCTATATGCATGTATCAAATCTGCTATAATCTAGTAAAAGAGAGTAGATTAGATTAATTCTTCATTGAAAAGGGATCATGCAATCTAAGGGAACACCTAGTGTTTGATAGAAAGCTCAAATGAGTTCAAGACATTTTCGTGATTCCTAATTCCAAGTTTAAATGTGCTGCATTATGAATTAGATTGAAGGTTCTGGAAGGTCCGGTGATTTGAGATAGAAATTAAGGAAAAAAATCCCGATTCGAGGTATGTATGGCTAACTTTAACCTTTGTAGAATCCTCTTGTTGGGTCCGAGCATACGGTATGTGTACCTTGTTTGAAAATATGTGAATTGATTGTTCAAATGTGTTGAGATGTAAGATTCTATTCTCTGATTGTCCTAGTTGATTTACATACTACCGTGCTATATGAGATTGTGAAAAGTATTTTGATGTGCCTATCTTATTATGTACAAAGCTCGTAAATGCTCGAGGGTATCAATATGAAAGTATGTGTTGACGAATGAAAGAATGTTAATGTGCCCAAGTGTGGGAATGTATATAATGGCTAAAAACCGTGCATGGAAAGTAATGAAAAAGGGTATTGTGAAATGATGTAAATGAGTTGAACGATTATGGCAACACCATGCACATGAATTATTTCTTGGTGAGAATTATGGTGCCATGGGCCCAAATAAACGAATTGTTGATATGAACTTGTGCTCCTTGAAATGATGATTGTTGTGATGTAATTGTTTGTGGTTGTTGTTATGAATTTAAATTGTCAGGCGGGGTCGGGTTGCGTGCCGCAACACGAAGTAATAAGGATGATGGGTTGTGGTGATAAGGGTGGCTGATGTAATAAGGGTGGCCGAGGTAATAAGGATGGAATGTGATCATTATCACTATTGAAATGAAAATCTATGAAACTCCTGAATATGGTGATGTTGAAAGGGAAAAAGGAGAGATTGTGAAACTTGTTGATTTTGGTTGTTTCTTTCCACGTCCATTGATTGATTGGTTCTATTACTGCCTCTTGGTTGTGTATTGTTTGATTTTTTTCTGTGTTAATTTTCTGAGTATGCGCAAATTTGGTGTTCTAAATATGTTGAGGCATGATGCCCTACTCTCTGACTGTCTAGCTGAAATTCATGTATTTGCTATTTGAAATTGTGGAAAGGTGATTTACTTGTGAATGTTTTGCCATGTGTAAGGTTGGTTAAGTACCCTAATGTGCCGGTATGAAAGATTGGTAGCGAACTCAAGTATGTGAATATGATTCAGTGCTAACAGCGGTGAAATGATATGATAAACATGAATTGTTGTTGATTCACTCATACTACACTGATTGTGGAAATGTCTTATTTTGACTCGTGTTTTGCGCAATGATCTGTTGTGACTTGATATCGCATGGGTGACGGGTTATACTGAGATTGTGTCCTTACGATGAAATTCTCTGTGAATATGGTGTTGTTGGAAAGAAAAAAGGGGAACCTGTGAAACTTGTGATTTTGATTGTTTCTCTTTCTATGCAATGCTTGCTGATTCTATTATTGTCTCTTATATGTGCATTGCTGATCTTACTTAGAGTAAAGCTTGTTCATACATACCAGTACAATTCAAATGTACCGACGTCCCTTTTTTCGGGGGCGTTACATTCTTATGAAGATTGTAGGTGGTTCCATAGTTGGTAATTCAGCCCACCGATCGTAGTGCCTCATCTCCATTACGTCAGCTGCATTGGTGAGCCCCACCTCCTCTCAGGGCCATGTGTGGTTTATGACACCTTGTTTTGAGTTTATTGTGTATTGTAAGGTATAGCCGGGGCTTGTTCCCGGCAGGTAATATTATGTTTCTAGTATTCGTAGAGGCTCCACAGACACAATATGGGTAGTGTACATATGTATTTTGTATAAGTAATGGTACAGTTCGGAATCGTGGTCCACGTTGTAAATGTTGTATGTATTTTGTTAGTATTTGGTATCATATGTTAGAAATGATAAAAAGTAGGAATGATATCAAGTCGTAAGTTTATGCTTAAGTTATAAACGGCTATTTCACATGAATTACGTATATTGAAATCACGGGGTAACGCGTGGGATAGGAAAGGCAAATCAGGTTCGCTTGACCGGGTTCACTCGGTTAGGCGCCGGTCTCGTCCCTCGATTTTGGGGCGTGAAAAACTTGGTATCAAAGCCAAAGGTTTTTAAGTGTCCTAGGATGTCTCGGAGCCGTGTCTAGTAGAGTCCTTCTTATCGGCACGTTGTCGACCACATCTATAATTAGGGGGCTACTTGGACATTTAGAAATTCCACACCTTCTTTGATACGCCAATCGTGCGATAGGGCTCAAGATAGGGAGCTAGTTTTCTCTCCAAGCCTTACTCTCAAAATGAATAATCATGATACCCTAATCCGCGAGTTTGAAGCCATGAGGAGGGACTGATCCTACCATTGAGTCCGAAGGGATTGCCCAAGGGCTTATTAGGAGAATGTATTGAGTTGTGGAGGGGTTGGTAGACCCTATCACTAAGAGAGGAGTGACCTTGTCCCTGTTGATGTCACTGCACCACCAAATCCTATAGTATATCGGTATGGTACCAACGTACGTTAGGGATGTGGAGTCGAGGGGCATCGATTAAGCTATTGCAGTGTCAACCCGAAGTCACCAAGTAAGTCACTTCTTAGCATAACCAACGTACTGTTGTTGTATATATATATATATATATATATATATATATATATATATATATATATATATATATATATATATATATATATATATATATATATATATATATATATATATATATATATATATATATATATATATATATATATATATATATATCCATATTGAAGAATTTTCATAGGCAGTGTCTTAATAAATGTTGGGTCACAAAGCATTGCATGCATCTACTCTTTGAACGAGATCCATTATTTTGTGAATCCACTCTACCACAAATTCTCTTATAAGAAATCTCTTATGACATTGAGCTCTATAATCATTTCCTTGAATGCAGTTGTAACTATAGAACTACTACTTCCCACATGCCTTTCTAAACTCTCAACAAATGACTAAATCCGAAGAATTTCTTATCGAATGAATGGATGAACAATTATCATATTTTCGCACAAGATAAAAAGGTATTTACTCTCGACCATTTATTGTTCTCTATTCAAAAGCCTTGGCAATTTTTCTTCGAGTTTCTGCTTCAATCTCAATGTTGGCATAGTATCATAGTGAAGATCTTGCTTTGTTTCATCATCATCTCTAGTATGGTAGTGTCCTCGCTATATCTTTGTTGAGGCTTCCATTTTGGCCTAATGGTCGGAATCAGCAAGATTTTTATTTATTTGGCGAGAATCTCCCTATTCTCTGACAGGTGATTTTTTAAATTTAGTCTGCTCAATTACTTTTAAAAATTATTAAATATCCATCGAAGCTAGGGTCCATCGAGTCTCCCTGTAGCTTGATCATACTACTTATTATTGTTTCTCATCTTATTCTTGAAGGTTGTCCTTCTTCTAGTTGTAAGGAAGATGAGTACTTTCGCTCCTCTTTTGATTTTCATGATACTAGTTTGAGTGTCGCTATATGTTAATTGCTCTATGTTGCTACGAATTCAACTGATTTTAACGTTAGTACTGGCTCCACTAGCCGTGAGGCTTTTGAGTTTACTCATATAACCCTCAAGTACTCTTCCTGTTTATTCCTCCCATATACCCGGTCTTCCCTTGGTTGTTGTCCTATTGTTCCAGTTCTAATTTCGGTGGTTGAAGAAAGATCATAATTGTGTCTTTGGCATCTAGAAATAAAATTTTGTTTTGTCATATGTTAATCCTTATGTTGCTATGGGACTTGGGATAGAGTCCGGGCAACCTTATGAGCCATCTCTGTATCTACTCTTTGAATGGGACGTATTACTTACAACCTCTTGAGAAAATTGAATCCTATAATAACTTCTTGAATCGAGTCATAATCATAGGGTAATATTCCCACCTGTTTCCCTAAATTTTTCAACAAGGAACAACACCTGATGGATTCCTCATATAACCTTCTCAGTTAAATAGATAATATATGCTCCATTGGGCCTACGCACGCAGCATCGTAAAAGTTTACCTATTTGGTGTCAAGTTCCATAAAAAGCATCCTAGAACTGCAATCCTTCTCGAGCCACTCTTCTTCTCACTATGTGTATATGGCTTCTATGGGTTGAATAGTCACTCTACTTTTATGAATATCATCATGAAACCTTCTCAGTGTCTAGTAGCATAAGAGCATGTCTTAATACCTACCATATGACTGTGTGTCAATCGAAATGGTCACCGTGTGCATAAGGTCCCTTTGAAGACTGAGATCCTCATATCCCCGTTAGAGAAAGATCTTGTGTCTCCATCTTAGTATAACTTCTGTGTCCACTTGGGACATCACACGGTAAGTATCCCACTTTGTTCCTGGTATTGTGGTTGTCCGTGACATGGTCTTGTACTATAGTTGGGAACTAATAAAGCAGAAACACGACAAATTCATAACAAATTTTTATTTCTCTTTACACCTCCAACACATGTGTTAATTATGTTCCTCTGTTAGTGAATTCATCGAGCTAGTTTTCCAAAACTTGTTAGCTAACTGTGAGAGAACGTGTCCTCCTATGTGTCACTATAACACTTACATTCTCATTAGGACCCTTGATGGTCTCTTAGTCAAGACTAAATTTACCTTTGGGGGATATCATATCACAATGCCTACTTCTTATGTTTTCATGTCTTTTATTAGCATCTGGGTACACCTCGAGTTAAGGTCTATGGAGAACTCATTAAGAACATCCGCGAACCTTCCAAGATTATTATATATTATCTCATTGGGTTATGTTGCCTTTGCACTCTCGGCTTCTAGAATTATTGATTTCGTCATTGTCAGTGAGGAGAGTTTTGCTATCCTTGGCATTCCACCTCCCTGGTTGGATAGGAGTTTTAGTTGTCTTTCTCCCCGAAGCGTCATGTTAACCACTAGAACCCCTCTAACTAATACATGATTTCATCCCCATATTAAGATGTACTAGCTATATGATTTCACTCGTAGAAGGTTGAGATTAGTTGCTTCCAGGTTTCTACACATACCATAAGAATTCTAATTCAGAAGACAAGTTGTCATATCTTTAGTTACCTCATATCAGGTCAATCATCAGGAAGGGTTAAGTTGTTTGGATGATGATAATCTCATAGGTGTTTGACTTTCTTTTCACCCTCATGTGCACGTGGCATAGATCCCTTGTGTCAGGTAATGTTAGGAGTGTAATTCAACTTCATGTGATTCTTTTGAAGTCTCTATCACAACCATGTTTCGAGAATCTTACCATTTTGAGCTAAACTTATTTTCCTTGCACTCAAGGAGACAACCGGTTTGACGTACTTGACTGCTCCTCCGTAGAGCTTACTATCGCCGGGCAGGATAGGTGTGGAGAGGATCAATTGTTACTATCCCATGCATAACTCATAGCCTCCTAAGTATAACTAATGCTAGCATCTCAATCCTCCCGATCATACCTCCCGTGTGTCTCATGTCTAGGAAGACCCACTTCTTTTAGATCTCAGGATCACATACACGGTTCCCACCTTACCAATGTGTGCTAGTTACCTCTATGCTTCATTTGTCTAATAATTAATGTCGTCACAATGGTTAACGACGTCAGCATTGTTAGTAATAATCTTCGTGTCTCTTAGCATATAACCTCATGAAAGACTTTGCCAAGAACATTAATGGATTCCTGAATAATTCCAGCCCAATTTTGAACTCCGCCGTTCCTCATTGTATTAGATCTATTTGGTATTGAAGGTTCAAACGTGTCAAAGAGGAAGCATCACCCTGTCAATCACTCATATTCCATAGGTAATTTTATGGTTGATATATGATAGCACGTCCTAGAGAAATCGTTAAAGGTCACCACAAGTTTATTTTGGGTGTTCGTGTAGAGATTTAGAATTTAAGAGGGTGAACAAGTTACTCTCAATATTTTTCCCCTGGAGATGTTATATGAATTGATAGTGGATGGGTACATAAGCGCATTTCCCACTAGGCTGCACTAGGATACCCATGATTAATGAAGGATCTTGATTGAAGAGTCCCCATGTCTTGTTGTGCATTTGACCGCACTAATCTTGTTGAAAAGGAGTTCTGGTTTTTACTTTTAGTCAATCTAAAAAAAAAGTTGGTATCTTTTTATATTTATTAACAATATAATTTTAAACTTTCTATAATAATTTATAGTCACATAAATTTATATGACTTATGTCATACCATAAAATTTAAAAGTCTTTATTTTATATTTAAATTCCGTGTGCACTCAAACACTATTACATAAATTGTGATATAAAGAGTAATTTAAGGTGAATCTATATCTTCTTCTGCATCTGGCGATGAATTGCTTCCGACTGCTTCATTCCTCTATACTAGCTTATATATAGTTATTAGTCTTATAAAGCAAACAATCTTTTAGCTTGATCAAACAAAATGTCATCCTCATCAACAAATGCACTCATTTCTCTATTTTTTCTTTCTTTCAAATGCAAAAGCGAATACTGAAAATTTTCCCTTAATTTTCGAAGTATTCACGAGAGCTTTTTTGTTTTTCAATTTCTTCTCTTTTGTCAATATTTTAGTGTATTTACTGATGGAGATTTTTACATTCTCTGTCACCCGGTCCAAGCTTATATTATTGTGTATAGTAAAATCGAGAGACTCAGTTATACGGGCTCGAGGGCACACCTCGAAAGCACGCTCACATCGAAGTAAGTCGGGGCTCGAGGAATGTATGGACCGATGGATCGGGGCCAGACTAGTTCGGCACCACGATAACAGAATTTCAAGATATCCGCGCTCAATCATCAATTCGGCGATAATCTCGGAGCCGGTAGAGCTATTAGCGGTTAATAATGTCAATCATGTACTTTACTTTCGCAATTAGAATCATTCCTTATTTAGGATTCCCCTACTATATAAAGAGGAACCCTATTCATTTGTGTTGGTTGATTTCCCAATGCACACGCAAGTGTACGTGGTCGACAAGTAATATAGGAA
>ML335588.1:0-33040 GCA_005239505.1 Nicotiana paniculata | reverse complement strand
CCGACCTTCAGAGGCTTTGAAATCTATATTTTTTGTCTATTTTCTTAATCACCAGACGACTAAATTAACAAACACATTCTAGGCATGTTGTAAGGTAACATGACCATTATTGGGTCAGGTTTAATCCCAATCATGCAATAGTGTCAATTCTAAAGGACAGAACCTACTTTGGTGCACTCTTCTTGGAATGAATCTGACCATAAAGAGGTCAGGTTCAGCTCCGAAGATGCAAACCCATCAACCCTTTAATCATTCCACAGGTTATTGCCTAAATTCATACAATGATTTGACTACTCTTAGGCATTTCTTAAGGCACGAATCCGACCATTTATGGGTTCAGGTTCCTGTCTTAATGCCTTTTGTAATAATAATCTAACTATTCTATAACTGTTTTTGCATGATCATAGGGGGGATCTGCCATAAATGGGTCAGACTTTTAATCCCATAATGCCAACACAAAACTAAGTCTAAATTTATATGGAGACTTGCTTAATGAGTCTCTTTAGTGGCCACAAAAACACAAATAAGAGCATCTTTTAATCTAAACTATAAGTCCAAAATTTTGCTATTTGGACAGTAGTAACAACAGACCTTCAGACATTTATAGAATGAGTCATACCATAAAGGAGGTTAGACTCAACCTTGATGATGATTTACACCACTTTGACAGAACAGGTTCCTGCCCCTATTTTATGGACTGAATCTGACCATAAAAGGGGTCGGATTCAACTCCATAGAGGTCATCTTTTGTGACTTTCAACTCATACTAATACTATGGCTTTAATTTTTAGGCATGTTTTAGAGAATAAATCTGATCATATTAAAGGATACAGATTCTTTTCCCTAGGAGCCTTTTGATTACCCACTTCTTATCCGTAAAGGGGTGATTTCCAGCACCTTAGGCTACTGTTTATGCACTACTAAGGGGTGAGTTTGACTATTGAGAAGTCAGGCTCATCTACCCTAGTGCCAACTATCTAGAGACTTGCTTGTTGAATCTCTTCAGTGACCAAAGAGACCCAATCAAAAGCATATTTCTGCCATCTTATGGGCAAAATCTGACCATAGAAGAGGTCAGATTCAACATCCAAGTGCAGATTATTCCACTAATGGACTAACACAAAACTGATATCCAATGATACTCAATGCATTTTAACCAACTTAAAATCAAAACAAATTAATTCTAAGGATTTATATATTACACACACAACATATATTCATATTCCTTAACATCATGTCAACTAAATATTACTTCAGATTTATAGACCAAGAACAAAGAAGAAGATTCAGCTTGACATAATCAAAAAAAAATAGCAAGAATAAAACATTTAGCATCAAACTAACAACAAATTCTGAGTATAACAATTTCATTTAAAGTTCATTGTTACATACCTCTTTCGAAGAGAAAATAATCAAAAGAAACCTGACCAAATAAAGGTCAGGCAGAGATGGAAATCAGCCAGAAGAAGAAAAACCCAGCAGCAACAAACAGTAAACCCACAGCAGAGAAAACCCAGGGAAAGATGATTTTTTGAATACCCAAATGATTGAATAAGAACAACAACCAAAACCAAGTCTTCTAGAATAGGAGATCACAGCTACAAGACAACCTAAACTCAGATTGTTTCCCACTCCTACTGTAAATCCTTTTGCTTCTGTTTTCCAAGTTTTTAGTAGCCAAAGTTGTATTTTTCAGTCCAGAGAATTCAGAGAAGAGTCTAAAATAAAATCCTCCTCTATTGGTAAAAGGTGTGTGTATATATATAGGGACATTTGAGATAGGATATGCTTAGCATATTCCCTATCCTAAATGAGCTGAAAAGGGTACAGGTACAGCTGTACCTTCCAGAACATTCCAGCCCTTGAAATTACCTTTCTATCCCTAAGCATCTGATTTCCTGACATTTATCTAACCTAGAAGGTTCTTTTGGGGACAACTAATTATTCTTAACCAAGGTTGAGTCAATTAAATGAAGATTAGTTGATTAATGTCTAGTGTTGGCTTTCATACTACTTAATATGTTTAAGTCATTAAATCAAGATTTAATCAAACTTAAAGGAGGTTAGTCAAACCAGTTTCTTAAACTTAGGTTAATTTAATTAAACTAAGTGAACCTGCTTTAGTCCATTACCCTCAAGCTAATTATTTTAAACAANNTAATTGGTTGAAACAATTTCATTAGGTGTAATTAGGCTTATCCATTAACTCTTAGTCAATTGAGTGGTTAATCCTATTAAACTGAACTTTTAAACTATTTTGGTCATTCTAGGATCTTAGTTCGATTAAAGAAAGTTAGCTAGGTTATTAATTAGGTAATAAGTAATTCTATTCTAATTTAATTAATTAGTAGCTAAACTTTGTTGCCTTATCAAGGGTTGATTAATTTCAGATTAATCAATTACTTTAAACTTCTCAGACTTAGGTCAATTATACTGTTATTTAGTTCACATGGATACTTAATTAGCTGTGTATGATTGTCTAACTAGATTATTATTTAATTGCTTAGTCAGGGTGGATGGTTAACCCTAGATTACACTAAACTCAGAAGATGAACTAGAGCCAACAATCAATTGAAGGTGGGAAGGAGCGATAATGAAGGCAGTCTAAAACAAACTAAGCATGAATCAAATAAGTATAATCTTTAGTAAATCAATGGTGACTAACAGGAAAACCTAAAAATGATTATTCATGGTCGCAAAACAGTTCGGAATTGCATAATGTGTTAAGTACTGCATCAATCGAAAACAATGTGAATCAAAACAGAAAAATCATATATGCAGTCAATGATGAAACCTAATTCAGGAGGTATGATTAACAGGGAAAACCTATTTACCTAGTATGACAAGAACAAAAGCCATGAAACATGCTTAAAATTGAAATGACAAGGAGAAAATCTACACAGGTGGGGGAGCAAACAACATATCTACACAGATCTTTCACAAAAATAACTGAATCTAGACAGGTTCAAACCAAAACAGTTAGAAAGGGAAGGGGGATACCCGTAGAAAGGGTTTTTTGGCCGGGAAAGAGGAGGGGTTCACTGGACCTTACCAGATCTGATGGGGGTTTTAAAGAAAAATGAACTAAACCTTCATGAATCGATTGCTCTAGTTAAGAGCAATCGACCCATGAAGGTCTAAACCATTGGTTGCCCTCGAATCGGCCGGGGAGAAATTTCGGGGGTTTTCAGATTCTTAGATCTGAAACCCCAGCATGTCCATCGGTTTTTTTCAGGGGAGTTGATACGGGAGGTGATAGAGGAGGTAATGGTGGTTGCCTAGTGGAGGTTTGGGGTTGATTGGAGTGGTTATGGTGGCCGGACGGCGGTGGGGTTTCAGAGGCGGCTAGGGTTTAGAGTTTGAGAGAGATGAAGGAGATAGGGCGGCTAGGGTTAGAGGTCGGGGTTGGGTTTGGATCGAAATGGGGATATGGGGTAGGGTTTGGACATTTAAATACGGAAAGGATGGCCAGTTCCGGTCCGTTGGATCATAGACAGATCAATGGTTGGGATTGAACTGGGCCTAAAACGGCGTCGTTTTGGTTAAGCTGGGGCAGGACAGGTGAGGGGTTTGGGCTGGCCCAGATTTGGTGTTAGGGAGAAGGGATTTTGGGCCTGGGTAATTTGGCCCAGGTCCGATTTTAAACCTCCTTTGGCCAATTTAAGTTAATTAATCTATTCAATTTAAACTTCTTAAAAGTAGTAACTAACTTTAACTTAGTTTTGTTTAATTATAAATTAATTGATGAGTTAATTAAAATTAAAGTCATTTAGTTTAATACCCATAATTATTTAAAGAACAAATTTTATAATTTTCTTAGTAAAAAGGATTAAATTATGCAACTAATTATCAAAACCTGATTGTGCCAAATAATAAATGTTTTTGTTATTATATTATATTTCAATGATTTTAAAGGATGAACTATGATCATAATTAATTAACAAATAGACACTGAAATTCAACAGAAACCTACAAAATTAAATTATTTAGCAAATTTGTAGGTGTATTTAGTAGGTGAAAAATCACATGCTCACATTACTCGATGCAACGTAAGCCCTAGTGGCAAGGTATTACGTAAGAAGTTTCAAGTTATCAATGGTATATTGTAGATCAATATTGACGCGAATCATAATGGATGGACAAAAGTCACAAAGTATGAGCTGAGATTAGGTCATCATTCTTAAGATGAACATTAATGAGGAAGCATTAAAGGACTTAAATTTATACATATGGGATAAGCAACAAGAGTAAGCTAGAATTTGGTAGCAGACCTCAGCAGCGATATATCGAATTAAGAGTTATAATATAGTATGACCTACCTGGATGCAGTAAAATCATGAGGATAGATAACCAGGTCATGAAACAAGATGTAGCAATATTCGTAATTTCAACAAAATACCGAGCAAAGAACTTTAGTATACCTACAAATGCCCAGAGGGATATTTTATCAAACTCTGTATATGTTTGCATAGTGAGGCATAGAGATTGGCTATAAGCTAGAGAAAAAAGGAAAGAAGAGCCGCATAGGTGCACTTACAAGGTCAGAGTCATACAGGCTGCATGACATAAGGTAGCAACAATTATGAGATTGGAAAGATCGACCACAAGTCGTGGTATGAGAAAGAGGACTAAAGGGGGAATGTCTTGGCCTTTGGACTTATTCACAGAACAGTTGCCTAGATGGCAAGAGGAGTACTAAAGTACTCGCAAAAGCTATGGGTTATGAGAATGATAAGTGCATCAGTCAACATTCGAGGACGAATGTTCCAAAGGGGGGAATGATGTTACACCCCATATTTTCGTACATGAAAATTACGCCATAAATAAATTGACGAGAGATCAGAAATGAGATGTTACATCCCGCATTTTTTGTACGTTAAAGTTTCGTCTTCAGTTAATTGACGTAGACTCAGAGATGTGATTTTCTTGAGATTATAAGCATTTATTCTATTTGAGATAATGCATGGGAAAATCTATTATTCACATCACTTAACAATGATACAATAGGTTCTATATATACATGTCCTACTCCTAATACATATTGGATTAGGGTTATTTACTACTATTTAACTAACACTCCCCATCAATCTGGTGCATATAAATCATATGTACCGATATTGTTACATATATAACTAATACGAGGACCAGTGAGGGACTTGGTGAAAATATCAGCAAGCTGATCATTCGACTTCACAAATTTTGTAGCAATATCTCCTAAGAATATCTTTTCTCTGATGAAGTGACAATCAATATCAATGTGTTTAGTTCTCTGATCGAACACCGGATATGATGCAATATGAAGGGCAACTTGATTATTGCACACAAGTTCCATCTGGCTGATGTCACCAAAATTCAACTCCTTGAGCAATTGTTTGATCCAATTAGCTCACATGTTTCCATAGCCATTGCTCGATATTCTGCTTCTGCACTAGATCGAGCAACTACATTTTGTTTCTTGCTCTTCCAAGACACCAAATTTCCTTCTACGAAAACAAAATATCCAGACGTAGAACGTCTGTCAGAAGGTGATCCTTCCCAATCAACATCTGAGTATCCAACGATCTGCTCATGGCCTCTATCCTCAAACAATAACCCTTTTCCTGGAGCCGATTTTATATACCGAAGAATGCAGACAACTGCTTCCCAATGACTATCATAGGGAGAATCCATAAACTGACTTACAACACTCACAGGAAAGGAAATGTCAGGTCTTGTCACTGTGAGATAATTTAATTTACCAACTAGCCGCATATATCTAGTAGGATTGCTAAGAGGCTCCCCCTATCCTGGCAGAAGTTTAGATTCGGATCCATCGGAGTGTCAATCGCTCTACAACCTGTCATTCCTATTTCCTCAAGAATATCCAAGGCATACTTCTGTTGTTATATCTCAATACATGAGCTAGAATGAACGACCTCAATACCCAGAAAATACTTTAGTTTGCCCATATCCTTAGTCTAAAAGTGTTGAGAGAGATGTTTCTTCAATTTAGTAATACCATCATGATCATTGCCGGTGATAACAATATCATCAACATAGACCACCAGATAAATACTGAGAGTCGAAGTAGAATGCCGATAAAATACAGAGTGATCAGCTTCACTCCGAGTCATGCCAAACTCCTGGATAACTGTGCTGAACTTATCAAACCAGGCTCAAGGAGACTGCTTTAGACCATAAAGTGACCGGCTCAAGTGACATACAAGGCCACGAGACTCCCCCTGAGCAACGAACCGAGGTGGTTGCTCTATATAAACTTCATCCTCAATGTCACCGTGTAAAAAAGCATTCTTAATGTCTAGCTGATAGAGAGTTCAATGGCGAACATGAGCCATGGATAGAAAAAGGCTGACTGATGTTACCTTAGCCACGGGAGAGAAGGTATCACTGTAATCGAGCCCAAATATCTGAGTATATACCTTGGCAACAAGACGGGACTTAAGTCGATCAATCTTGCCATCCGGAACAACCTTGACTGCATACACCCAGCGACAACCAACAGTAGATTTACTTGAAGGAAGAGGAACGAGCTCCCAAGTACCACTCGTATGTAAATCAGACATCTCGTCAGTCATAGCCTGTCTCCATCCTGGATGAGACAATGCTTCACCTGTAGACTTAGGGATGGAAATAGAGGACAAAGAAGATATAAAAACATAATAGGGTGATGACAGACGATGATAACTTAAACCGACATAATGGGGATTAGGATTAAGTGTGGTCCGTATACCTTTTCGAAGTGCAATCGGTGTTCTAGGAAGGGACAAGTCTGCAGTAGGAGCAGGGTCAGGTGCAGGACGTGAATCAGCTGGGCCTGATGCTGGGTGCGGACGTCGATGATAAGTCAACAATGGTGTTCCTGTGGCTAGGGATCTAGGAGAAGCCACACTAGACTCCCCAACAGTTGGAATGGGTAATACTTTTGTGGCGGAAGGTGAAGGATAAGGGGGAGTCTCTTGTCCAAATCCTTTTGCTTTAGTTTGAGACCCATTGGCTAAAGTAACAGTGGGAAGAGACTATGAATACACAATATTTGACAAAAGTGATTTATTACCATATATATGATCCGAAGAGGCTGAGTCCACAACCCATTGTCCAAGATTACTAGACTGGAAAACACAAGCAAAAGAATTACTAGCAACAGAAGTATCAGTCTGAGAAATAGAGGCTACTTGTGGAGATGTCTACTTACTTGCTCGATACTGAATGAACTCATTATACTCCCCTTGAGATAAAGAAAATCCCTGGTTACCTGTAGTATTGGTCTGAGCAACATAAGTTTTTTTGGGCGGACGACCATGTAAAGAATAGCACACGTCACGAGTGTGTCCAAGTTTATGACAATAAGAGCACTTGGGTCTAGATCTTCCAAAACTACCTCATCCTCGTCTATTCTCCATAGTTGGAGATGCCCCATTGTCCACTGACTGGGATGCGAGAACAGAAGAGTCAAGTGTCTGCGATGAGAAAACTGGGTGACTTGGTGCTGCAGCAAGGCGAAGTAATCGAGAGAATAATTCATCAACTGTGGGGACAGTCGGGCTAGACAAAATCTGATCACGTACTGAGTCAAGATCATTAGGAATTCCAGCAAGAGTAAGAACTAGAAACATCTTTTTTCGCTGCTCTTGTTGCTTTTCAACACTAGTAGAAACTGGCATCAACTTCTCAAATTCCTCTATGACTGCCTGTGCTTGTCCCAAGTAAGTAGACATATCTAATTCATGTTTCTTTAAATTTGTCATCCGCGATATCACATCATAGAAACGAGATATTTCATTAGTGTATAAAGTGCAAGCTTTTTCCCAAACCAAATAACATGTCTGGAATGGACGAAACAAGGACATCAACTTGGAATCAATAGATCACCACAAAATACTGCATAATTGAGCATCGATCTTCTCCCAAAGTGTTTTGGCCTTTTCATATCCTTCTCTATACTTCTCGATTAGATAATCTTGAACACCTTGACCTTTACACCACAGCTCGACAGATGAAGCCCAAGCTAAGTAGTTTGAACTTCCCATTAAAGGTTCTGAGGTAATTATTACACCGGAACTGCCAAAGTTCGGGTTTTTAGACACGAAAGCATTAAATCCCAAAGACATCGTTGGATTGAAGAGAGGTCTATAAAATTATCACCAAATAACAGAAAGAATCAATTGAAAACTCCCTGAAATAGACGAAGGAGACACTGTTTTGCCGGCAAATTACTGTAGCTGCCGGAAAACAAACAGTGTAGTCGCTGGAAAAACTCAAAGTTGTCAGAATCAAATGAAAAAAGTATGGGTAGGGTCAGAATTAGTAGGCGACCCAACTGTTCTGAAGAAACTTTTCCAAAAAATGGCCGGAAGTGGCTGGACGCGCCGGCGTGTGAGCTCATGCGCGTGAGTTTCTCGTAGCGCGTGAGGAGGCTGCTGCCGGAGATTTTTACTGGGGTTTGGTCGCCGGGAAGTGGTGACACTTGTGGTAGTGTTGGATTTTGCACAAGACTGACAGAGACAATACAGAAGCAAACAACCTTGAAAAAGTTGCCGAAAAAAGGCTTCCGGTGACTGATTTCTGTTCCAGGGAACCGCTGGACACAACGATAAGTCTCTCACGATTGCTCTGATACCATGTGAGAATGCACGGGAAAATATATTATTCACATCACTTAACAATGATACAATAGGCCCTATATATATAAAATACATGTCCTACTCCTAATACGTATGGAATTAGAGTTATTTACTACTATTTAACTAACACTATTTATAACAAGCAATAAGTAAGTGCTGTGAAAGATAAAGGGTAAACAAATCAAAGAAAATGAGTTTCATTGTAGGTTGTTGATTTAGGATAAAATACGGTCCGAGCAATAATACTCGGTTTTTATGGACTAGTTTCATACAAAGTACTATAGTTAGGTGTACAAGGTCTATTAAAAGTGAATAGTATTTTAAGTAAGTTGAGATAATTATTAATTATGTGAATAATTGATTAATTATTGAATAATGAAATATCCTAATTAATTAGGGATATATTGAATAAGGATTAAATGGCATGATGTGCCAGCTCCACATTCAAATTAAGTGGCTCATAGTCTAAAAAAAAAGGTGGCCTTCCAAAGTGTCATACACATGACACTTACGTGTAAAGACGTTTAGAAGTTTGACATTTTGGCTTCATTTGGCCTTAAAATAATCAAGTAAGTAATCTTATAATTTTCTCCCTATTACAAACATTTCAAAACGGACATTATCCTCATTCCAACAAGATCTCAACAAGATCTCTTGAAACAAAAAAATTCCAACGAGATTTCTTAGCACCTTAGCAACGTGAGATTTTTCGATTCTAAAGGAGTACGGTGTAACCTTTTCCAAGAATATCATACGAATTTTTTCCTACTCCAGGTATGTTAAGGCTAAGTCGTTCCTTTATTTTGGCATGATCTCGTAATTACACGAGTTTGATAACGAGGCATAAAGAGAAATTCATATTCTTAAGTTTATGCACATTTCCTAGTCTCATAAGTTATATTCTCCATTATCGGGAATTTATATTCAATTGAGTATTGTCTTCTTCCAGTCAAGAGAGCAGAGAGTCTATATATAAACAATATTACAGTATTTTCACTACCATCAAGGTATAATCGATGGGCAGGCCCCTATTGGGAAACCTCTGAGCAGATGGTAAGTTATATACCGAGCCTACTGTGGCCGAGCGCCTATGAGCGAGCCCAGTTGGCCGAGATACAAATCCTAGTATGGCCGACGCCTATGAGCGAGCCTACTATGTCAGAACAGATTTATACATATACCGAGCCTTATAAGGCCGAAAAACTATTTTAATTACTATATTGAAAGAGTTGAGTCAGTCTGCAGGTAAGTATATCTTCAGATTATCTTTGACTTCGAGTTACTTTCAGTTATTATATTATCAGTTCAATTTTAGCTTTCAGTATATTGCCTTACATATTCGGTACATTATTTCGTATTGACGTCCCTTTTCTGGGGGCACTGCGTTTCATGCGTGCATGTTCAAACAGACAGACAGATAGACGTCCTCATTAGGTATTGCCCGAGTTCAGCTTGATCGTTAAGCTCCATGCCATTCGGAGTTTCCGGGTCTAGAGCTTTATGTACATCTTATGTATATATGTATATATGTTATGAGTAGGTCAGGGCCTTGTTCCGATCACAGTATATCCATCAGTAGTGGCTTGTAGACATATCATGTCTGTTAGTGTAGTATGTTGGGATTGTAAGCCTTTTATTTATATTTTATTGATTTTCCTGCCGTAGTAGTTATGGCGGCCTTGTCGGCGCAGCTTTATACTGATGTTTATTCAGCATTCGCAATTGTCTTACAATGTCGCCCATGGACAAAGTATGACATTATATATTCAGAGTCCCTTAATCGCAAGTTAGTATACAAGAATAGGTGAGACACCTGTTACCGGTTTCGTCCCCCAAGTTCAGGGCGTGACAGTACCATCTTAAGAAGTAGAAAGAACAAGGTAGTTGGGTGAAGTATTTTTTATTTACAGATGATCACACATATATACACTAGATTACAAATCAATCAAGCCTAACTTTTAGACCAAGAAATCTTGATCCCCAATTAATGAAATTTTCTCTACACCTATGAAAAATAAATACAAAAATAAATGACAAGATACGTATTCCTTTAACATTTAGCTTTTTTACATTTCTAGAAAAATGTTCCTTTCTTGATTAGAGAGGTGCTCATCACAACTTTTTTATCAACTTTTTCATGAATCCAAATAGCTTTTTATTTTTCTCAATTATGCGTACAACAAAAGTATGAAAATAGTTTCCATCATTATTTTGTTTAGCGTGAAATGCAAGCATTATACAAAGGTATAATTTTAACACATCTTCCTTCAAGTTTGACTTTGTAATATTAGCCTCCCTTATGTTTTACGATCTTACGAGATTTGATTAACAATTGAACAAGTACAAAATCATATAAATCATAATTTAACAATATATGTAGAATGAAATACAACGCAAAGTCACGTCAATCAGACAGGAATTATAAACAATTTTAAAAGATAGGTAGAATGCACAAAACATAAAGTAGCCAATCCGATGGAATTATGTGAACATCGAACAAGCACAAATTAAAGCCAGGCCAATCTAAAGTGACTTATGAATAATTTAATAATATAATAGACTGAAAACAATACCAATTTATACCAGTCTGGTAAGACTTTAAGACCGATAAAATAAAAATAATACCAAGTTATACCAGTCTGATAAGACTTGTGTAGAATGTAGATCAAGTAAACATATTTTTGTGTATGATCGTTTGGAATTCATCAAACTTTACTAATGCCGCTATTAGTATGTGTATGCATTTGGTTCCCGTTTATTTCCAATATCAAGAAGTAATAATGATTAGAGGGGGCGTTCAGCCGGTTTAGATTGAGTATGAAATTTTCAGTTTGAATATTCGATTTTCGGATTAAATAAATAAAAATTCAAATCCAATCCAAATAAGTTCGGATTGGATTGACTTTTTTAAGTTCGGTTTTAAATTAATCGGTTTGGATATTTCAGATTTTCGGATTTGAGCCTATAAGATGTTTCTTCTTCTTCCAAAAATAAACAACTAAATAAAGTATTCATCTTAAATTACCTAAAAAGTTCCTCTTTCTCACTACATCATCCAAATAAAGTATTCAAGTAATGAAATTATTATCAAGAAAATACAATAAAATCATTAATAAGGTCGATAGGTAGTAGCAATAGTAAAATTACGTCCAAATAAAAAGTATTCTAACAGTAACTTAGTAATTATAATTGAATATATGAGATGATGTCTAATAGGTAGGGATTGGACTTATTACAATGTGCACATAGATAATGGACTAAATATAAAGTAATTTTTTTTTTGGATTTTCAGATATCCAGCAACCTGAAGTACCAAATCTAATATCCAATCCAAAATTCAAAAAGTTTAAAACCTAAATCCGAAATCGAATATGTAATCCGAAAATCCAAACCAAAAATTCAAAAAATTCGAATTTCGATTTGGATATAAGGTTTTCCCAAGCTATGCCCACCCCTAATAATGATGGTTTTTTTTCACTTTTAGCCTGTGCTAGAGATTATTTATATTCGATAGCCGAAAAAGTATATAATTTTTGTATATAGCATACATAATGTATATATATACAAATATAATTTTTTACTACTATTTGAGAGCGATTATACAATGTCATTTTCCCAATAATGATTCATTTAGTCGCTGGATGGGATGGCAACTTCTGGAATTCTAAGAAGAAAATTTACCTCCTATAGCAAAGGTATACACCCTATTTATTATAAACCAAAATTATTTTAAAATATAATTTTCTATAGCTACCCTTTTTATATTTATAGAAAAATAAGTATTTATGGTATATACTACCATTGAGACATGAAATAAGGCATGAAATATGTTATTTATGTTTTTCCTCTCTCTTAGACAACTGGACATACATATTTTTAAGGTGATTGCCGTTACTGTATTCATGAATACATGGCGCGAATACTGTCATGGGAGGCTTTCCAGCCATGCCCCATGACCCATTGGACGCGTCCCGTGGCGTCCTGGTAAGCCTCCTAACGCCTAGCACCACAGACGGCCCCGTGGTCTCGGCTGCGTGAAGTGACAAGAGCGCATGTGCCTCTATCGCCCCACCTATATCCCTCGCCAGTGCCCAGCCGTAGTCAGCTGCCAATAGCACCGCACTCATAGATCGTGATGCCAAAGACAAGGTTGCTGACAACGGACCTGTTTCTACTTTATAGGAAACTAAGTCTTTTTCATTGTAAATATAGAGTAGTTTTATTCCATGTATTTCCATTATGATTCTCTAGCTTATTTAGGTCAAGTCTTGTAACTGTGATTTATTTCTTTTAAGCATTATTAGGGGGAATCAAGCATTCAAAACTTTCTTGCAAGCAAACAACTCTCTGTACTGGTGTCTCTCCCCCTCGACACCGCGTTGCCTTTCTATAATAGCTTTCATTAATGCAATCATGCTTTCTTTCAATTATCATTTATGTTCTCTCAATTTCTCTTGACATTGGTTTTTCCATACAACACTTACAATCTCGTCTAGCATACGGAGAGGACCTCAGTTGGCGGACAACAACCGTACTGACATCAGTTGCTTAGCCATACAGTGGAGCTCAAAATGCTAAAGAAGTGGAAAACTTCATCTTTGACATCGAGCAGTATTTCGATGCCGTGGGAGGACTAGAAGAAGCTAAGAAGGTAACGACTACTGCCATGTATCTTCAGGGTGATGCTAAACTCTTGTGGCGGGTGAAGTACGAAGCCATCAAGGCTGGTGAAGATGCTCTGGAGACATGGGATGAATTGAAGGCAGCCATACACCTATAATTCTTCCCCGAAAATGTTGAGTACAATGCCAGGAGAAAACTACGAGAGCTCCACAAGACCAAATCAGTGTGGGATTACGTGCGAGAATTCTCCACGCTTATGCTGAACATACGAGACATGGGGGACAAAGAAAAACTCTTCACATTCCTGGAAGGGTTAAAAACTTATGCCCGTATAGAGCTGTAAAGACAAAGGATAGATACCCTACCCAAGGCGATCCAAGTAGCGGAATTGGGAACTATCAAGTGGAAAATCGAAAGGATAGGCCCCAACCTCCTATTCGAGCGGGATATAAAGGGGGCCAACCTAGAAATGCTGGCCCTAGCAGAAGTGGAGGAGATCGGAGTGCAACCAAATCTAAGGCTCCTTCCTCAGGCAGTAATAGTGATGCGTCAAACAACAATGATCGGGGGAGAAATCCCCCTTCAGGATGCAATCATTGTAGCGGTCCACATTGGAATAATGAATGCCCACATGTGCAGATGAACGCCCATCAAGCTTTTGATGATGGGACGGATGACGAAGCATATGAAGCGGACCAGAACGAACCAATAGGTGCCTTCAATGTAATTGTTGGCTCTATTTCTGAGGAATTAGCGGGAACTAGTGTTGGTACCCGTAAGAAGAAGGACCCTGCCCAAGCACCAAGAAAGGGCAAAAGAATATGGGCGAGAGGGCTCTTCTTAAACAAGAGAGGACCTTAATGTTCGTTGAAATGAAGGTAAATGGCAAGCCCATTCGGGATATGATAGACATGGGTGCTACCTACAATTACTTGGCCTCGACTTAGGTGGAGTGCCATGGTATAGTTTTAGGAAAGGGCATAGGTCGCTTCAAGTTTATCGACTCAGCTCCTCAGCCAGTGGGTGGAATAGCAAAAGAAGTACCAGCGAAAGCTTGGTCCTTATGAAGGAAAGTTCAACTTGCGTGTGGTGATCATAGATGATTTCGAGTTGATAGTTGGGTTGGAATTCTTGAGGCAAACCAACACAATTCCCGTATCGTATGCATACATGCTACTGATGATGGGAGAAAACGGGGATAAGCCCTGCATTATCCGTGCATGCCTATGAAGATGGCCGCTGAGAACACCTTGGCCTTGCAGTTGAAGAAGGGAGTCAAAAGACATGAACATACTTTACTGGCTACCCTATGCATTGAAGATGTAGAACGCTCCTCAGGTCCCATTTCTACACCCGTGAAGGAGCTACTACTAGAGTTTGAAGACGTCTTGCCACATGATATGCCAAAGCGACTCCTGCCTAGGCGCACTGTGAACCATGAGATTGAGTTGGTGTCGGGTGCGAAGCCACCTGCCCGGGTGCCTTATAGAATGTCATAACCCGAACTTACCGAGCTTCTGAGATAGTTTACAGAAATTCTAGACACAGGGACTTGGAAGGCACAAAATCACTGTGAAGAACAAGTAACCTATTCTGCTCATGGCAGACTTGTTCGATAGACTGGGTGGTGCGACGATGTTCACAAAAATAGACCTGATGACAGGGTATTGGCAAGTTCGGATTGCAAAGACTGATGAACACAAGACGACATGTCTGACAAGATATGGGTTGTTCGACTTCCTGGTTATGCCATTTGGCTTGACTAATGCTCCTGCCACATTTTGCACCCTGATGAACCAAGTCTTTCGGGAATACATTGACGAATTCGTGGTGGTCTACTTGGATGATATCGTGGTATATAGCAGAACACTGGAAGAACACCTGGAGCACTTGCAGAATGTCCTAGCCCGGTTGCAGGAGCATATATTATATGCAAAGCTATCCAAGTGCTCCTTTACTCAAAATAGATTAACTTCCTCGGACATGTCATCGAGGAAGGGCGGATCAAGATGGACCAACAAAAGATTCAGGCTATCACAGATTGTTGGCCGCCGCCCAAGGATATCCACGCCTTAAGGGCGTTCCTTGGCCTATGCAACTTCAATCGGAAATTTGTGAAGAATTACCCCCTCATCGTAGTGCCATTGAAAAAACTGCTCAAGAAGGTCACGCCTTGCGATTGGGGACCCAGGCGAGCGGAGGCCTTCAACGCATTAAAAACGGCTATGTCTAGTAGCGCCGTCTTGGCCCTCCCTGACTTGGCGAAGACATTTGAGGTACAAACGGATGCTTCCGACTATGCTCTTGGCAGAGTCTTATTACAGAAAGGGCATCCTATAATGTACGAGAGCCGGAAGCTGAAGGATAAGAGCGGCGCTATGCCGCCCACGAGAAACAATTATTGGTTGTTGTTCATTTCTTACGCCTTTGGAGGAACAATATGTTGGGAAACCCGTTCGTGGCCAAGACAGACAACACAGCTGTTAGCCATTTCATGACCCAGCCAAAACTGAATGGTCGACATGCCAGGTGGTAGGAACTCCTAGCAGAATTTCACTTCAACCTAGAGTACCGAAGTGGGAAGACTAATCATGTTGCTGATGCACTCAGTTGAAGAGCCAACCTAGCATCGGTGTGCCTATTCGCCACCCTAAGGGGTAGCGAAGTAGCCACCACCATAAAAGACCAGATATAGGATCTACTCGTCAAGGATCCTGCCGCTCAATATTTGGTTGATCTGATAGAACAGGGCAAGACTCGCCAGTTCTACATGGAAGATGGTTTCCTAGAAGTGAAAGGGAATCGACTTTATGTTCCTAAAGGAGGAGATCTGTGAAGGACTCTTTTGGCGGAATGTCACGATACTTTGTGGGCCGGCCATCCCGGTGAAGAACGCACCATGAAATTACTTCACCGTGCATATTATTAGCCTCAAATGGCCGATGATGTCGCTCAGTATGTAAGGACTTGTCTAGTATGCCAGAAGGACATGTCAGACCGCTTGACACAAGCGGGACTCTTGAAACCACTTGCTATCCTAAAGAGACCTTGGGAAAGTGTTTCCCTGAATTTCATCACCGGATTGCCCAAGGCCGGAGATCTCACAACTATCTTGGTTTTGGTGGATCAGTTTTCCAAATATTATACCTTTATTGCAGCCCCACAATATATATTAGCAGAAGATACAACTTGACTCTTCTTCTCTCATGTCGTCAAATATTGGGGCCTACCCAAAGACATCGTTTGTGATCACGACTCACGCTTCACTAGCAACTTTTGGACCCAACTCTTTAAGTGCCTCGGGTCAAATTTGAGTCACAACTCAAGTTTTCATCCGCAATCTGATGGCTAGACGGAGCGGTTCAATGGTATGTTGGAGGAATATCTCCGCCACTTTGTAACCGGATTGCAGAAGAATTGGGTGAAGCTTCTGGATGCTGCTCAACTGTGTTTCAATTCCCAAAAGAGCTCTAGTACAAACAAAAGCGCTTTGAAATTTTTACCGGGCAGCAACCACTACTCTCACACACTGTGAATGCACCAAACATGTCAAAATTTCCTCGAGCTTCTAGCTTATAAAAATAATGGAAGTAAAATTTGGAGATAGTGCGGAGCTATCTGGTCAAATCCCAAAAGCGGATGAAGAGGCATGCTGATCAAAATCGTTGGTTTGTTGAATACCAAGTAGGATACAAAGTGATGGTCAAAATTCCAAAGCGGTACTTGTTTGCAGGGTTCCATGACCCTCGCCTATTGAAAAAATACATTGGACCCTTGTCCATTGAAAAACGCATTAGGAAAGTTGCATACCGGGTGGATACCCAGCTTGGTGGAAAATTCCATCCCGTTTTCCATGTCAGCCTTCTGAAACCTTTTCAGGAAGACAGGGAGGACCCTTCATGGATCCAACTCACAGTACCCAATATTCGAGGCCCTTATTAGATCGGGAAAAGGCATGCTGAAGTTATACTTGATGATCAGGGTGATTCACGCATCAAGGAAGGATCACCAAGAGTTTTTGGTAAAATGGCAGGGTTGTGATGCACATGAGAATACTTAGGAGAGGGGAACAACCTTAAAGCCTACAAGAGCCTAATTGAAGATTATCTTGCAAGTAAGGCGCCGAGGACGTCGCCAAATCAGGTGGGTGAGAATGTCATGGCGGCTTTCCAATCATTCCCCATGACCCCTTGGACGCGCCCTGTGGCGTCCTGGCAAGCCTCCCAACACCTAGCGCCACGAACGACCTGGTGGTCTTGGCTGCGCCAAGTGACAAGCGCGCATGTGCCTCTGTCGCACCACCGATATCCCTCGCCAATGCCCAGCCGCAGGCAGCTGCCAATAGCATCGTGCGCGCAAACAATGCCGCGTGCACAGATCGTGATGCCAAAGACAAGGTTGCTGACGACGGACCTGTTTCTACCTTGTAGAAACCTAAGTCCTTTTCATTGTAAATATAGAGTAGTTTTATTCCATGTATTTTCATTATGATTCTCTAGCTTATTTAGGTTAAGTCTTGTAACTTTGGTTTTTCTTAAGCATTATTAGGGGGGATCAATCATTAAAAACATTCTAGAAAGCAAAGAATTCTCTGTACTGGTATCTCTCCCCCTCGACACCGTGTTGCCTTTCTGTAATAGCTTTCATTAATGCAATCAAACTTTCTTTCAATTATCATTTATGTTCTCTCAATTGCTCTTGACATTGGTTTTACTGTATGGAACTGACAATCTCGTCTTGTGTACGGAGGGACCTCAGTTGGCGGATAGAAACTGCACTGACATCAGTTTCTTAGCCTTACGTCGCCCTTCCAAGGAATCTCAGGAAGGCGCCGCGTAACAATACATGTGAATACATGCGCGTACAACTGGACTGCCCTGATTTTAGATGCTTTTTACTTGTCAACACCCAAAAATCTCACCTGTCGTGATTATGCCTATCTCAATATTAGGAAAGCTGACAATCTCAATAAAACACAATGTCTTTTAAGTTTGAAACATAATAATTGAATTCAATTGAAAACCTTACAGTTATAGATACGAAACACTCCCAAAACCTGGTGACTGAGTACATGAGCATCTAAATGAATACAAAGTCTAACTGATAAAACACTGTATGAAAGTATAGAACAGTACAATAACTGAAAAAAAGAGTCAAGGTCATCGGACGCCAGGCAACTACCTTGATAGTATCCAATTGATAGAAACCTAAAATCTAGTAATCGCCGTGTCCGAAAGCACCTGAATCTGCACACGAGGTACAGAGTGTAGTATGAGTACAACCAACTCAATAAGTAACAATACTAACCGCTAGGCTGAAAGTAGTAACGAGCTCTGCAAGTACAATCTAGTATATAGATAACGGTACAAAAATGTAGGCATGCTTTCAAGTTTAATAGTTAATCTGAGTACAAGTAAGATAGATCAATACTGCATGATATGAGGGATATGACATCTCAGTGAAAACCTCGTGTACTCCTGATCACTAATCGCTCGGTCACTCAGTACTCTTTATGGCCAATCCAGCCCAGGGATATTCCATCCTGTATATGTATACATTAACTGACGGCCAGTCACTCAATACTGTATAAGGCAATCCAGCTCCGGGTTATCTTATCCCCAAATGAAAATGAGTCGGACAAGATCCATGCCCAGGGAAATTCATCACAAATATAAATAAGTAAAGCAAGTACATGCCTTGGGAAGTCCATCTCGTATATAAATCATCTACACCCACTATGGGGGTGCAGACTCCGGAGGGGCTCCCTCAGCCCAGGCGTGATATAAAGCCGATATGGCCTGCTGCAGGCGGGCAACCTTGATCCATATAATAATAAAGCCTATAAGGCCTGCCCGTTCCATATAATAAAAATATATATAAAGCCAATATGGCTTGTTGCAGGTGGGCAGCCACGATCTCATAAATATGCTCACAGTGAATGAACATGACTGAGTATGAAATATACATTTTTAAAATAATTAAATTCAACAGTAACACGACCCTGTGGGTCCCATAATATCGACACATATCCCAATCATGATCTTTAATACGAGTCTCGACTCTATTTTCTAACACGTGGAGAATATTCGATTAATAACATGATCCTTCAATTTTACAGCTTCATAGAATTTATCTAAGTCAAAATTTCTATGGTGCACGCCCACACGCTTGTCACCTATCATGTGCATCACCTTCAAACAATTGATATAATACCAAATTCGAGGATTCATACCCTCAAACCCAAGTTTAGAAATGTTACTTACCTCAAACCGTGTAATTCCTTACTCCGCTATGCCCTTTCCTCGCGAATTAGTCTCCGAACGCCTCGAATATAGTCATAATTAGTTCGATTCAGTCAATACAATTTATTGGAGTTAATTCCATATAAAAATATTAATTTTCCAACAAAATTCCGAAATTTAACTCAAAATTTGCCCGTGGGCCCCACGTATTGGAACCCGACAAAAGTTACAAAATATGAATGTCCATTTGACCACGAGTCTAACCATACAAGTTTTACCAAATTCCGACATCAACTCGACCTCCAAATCATCAAATCATCAAATCTTATTTCCAAATCCCTAGGTCCAAATTTCCAATTTACACCTCAAATACATGTAATCTAGTCGGATTATTTGATGATAATTCAATATTATGGAGTAGAAATGATCACAAGTGACCTCAAGTTTTCCCGTGAATTCTCCCTGAAAATCTCCCCAAAACTGTGCTTCAAAGTCCAAGAATGGCAAAACTCGAAACCCCTTCGAAATATATACTGCCAGGGGTTCCACATCTGCGGTATTTAAACCGCTTCTGCAGACACGCTTTTGCATTTAGTCACACCCAATACCAATCCGAGAAGCATCACAACACACAGTATAAGAGCCTGAAGCTAAAGACAAAACTAGAACTGGAGCTGTGGTCAAGGCAGTCTTGAGCTTCTGAAAGCTGTCTTCACACTCATCCGACAACCTAAATGGAACACCTTTCTGGGTCAATTTAGTCAAAGACGATGCAATTGACGAAAAACCCTCCACAAAGCGACGATAATAACCAGCCAACCCGAGAAAACTCCGAATCTCAGTAGCTGAAGTTGGCCTGGCCAACTTTGAACTGCCTCTATCTTTTTTGGATCCACCTTAATTCCCTCACTTAACACTATGTATCCCAATAATGCCATCGAACTAAGCCAGAACTCACACTTAGAGAATTAGGCATAAAGCCTCTCCTCTCTCAGCCTCTGTTATACAATACCCAAGTGGTGTGCATGCTTCTTCTGGCTACGTGAGTACACCAGGATATCATCAATAAATACTACGACAAATGAATTAAGATATGGTTGGAATACACTATTCATCAAGTGCATAAATGTTGCTGGGGCGTTGGTCAGCCCAAAAGACATCACGAGAAATTGATAATGACCATAACGAGTCCTGAATTTCGTCTTTAGAATATTTGAAACCTAAATTTTTAACTGGTGATACCCGGATCTCAAATTAATTTTGGAGAATACCCTCTCTCCCTGAAGCTGGTCAAATAAATGATCAATACGCGACCAAGGATACTTATTCTTGATTGTAACTTTGTTAAACTGCCTGTAGTCGATACACATCCGCATAGTACCATCGTTCTTTTTCACAAATAGAACTAGTGCACCCTAAGGTGACACAATAGGCTTGATAAACCCCTTATCCAGGAGTTCCTGAAATTGCTCTTTCAATTCTTTCAACTCAGCTGGTGCCATACGATACGGAAGAATATAAATGGGTTGAGTGCCCGACACCAACTCAATACCGAAATCAATATCCCTGTTGGGTGGCATTCCGACAGGTCTGCAGGAAATACATCCGAAAAATCCTGCAATATCGGTACAAAATCAATAGTAGGAGTGTCTGCATCAACATCTCTCACAAAGGCCAAATACGACAAACACCCCTTCCTAACCACACGTTAAGCCTTCAAGTAAGAAATTACTCTGCTGGGAACATAATCTGGAGTAGGGCTGTTCATTTAGATCGGATATCTGAAATCCCAACTGACCCGTTCAATTTTGGATTTCGAATTGGATCGAATTTTGGATTGTGTCTATTAAAATTTTGGATTTCGGATCGGATTCGGATTAGTATAATTTTAATTCGATCTGATCCGATCCAATCCGAAATCCAAAATTATTAGGGCATGTGTAAATACTAAGCTTTAATTCGGATAATTAGTACTTTCTTTACATTTTCCTCCAAGTTATTACCCTTACAATTGATGGATTTAGCTATATTGGCACCATAGTACTCTCATAATTGTATAAATATGATTTTTTCTTACTGTATTGCCTCTTTTACAAAGAAAATATACATATGAGTTTGCAACTTTGAGGCATAATAATTAGATCCGAAATTCGAAAATCTGACCGATCCGATTTAATTCGGATCGGATTTGGATTGCATTTTCTAGAATCCGAAAATCTGATCCGAAATGTGCTAAATCCGATCCGATCCATGCACAACCCTAATATGGAGAACCTCTCATCTCAACCTTCGGCAACCCCGATATTTCCAACATCTCCGTTTTTGCGTGACAGTCCAGAATAACATGACATAGGAACAACCAATCCGTACCCAGTACTACATCGAAATCAACCATACTAAGCAGTAAGAGATCAACTCTAGTCTCCAGTATCCTAATAGTTAACACACACGACCGATATACACGATCCATAATAATAATATCACCCACCGATGTAGATACACAAACAGGGGAAACTAAGGACTCACGAGGCATATCCAGATAATGAACAAAATATGATGAAACATACGAAAATGTAGAAACAGGGTCAAATAATATAGAAGCTTCCTTGTCGCACACTGAGACAATACCTGTGATCACTGCATGTGAAGCAACATCATCTGGCCTAGTAGGAAAAGCATAGAATCGGTCTGACCGCCACCTGATCGGCCTCCCCCTCTTGGGCGACCCCTAGCTGACTAAGCCCCACCCTAAACTAGCTAGGTGGGTGGTGGAGCTATTGGTGCATAAGTCGTAGTCTAACTCCTCTACTGAACTGGACCTCACGAAAGGCGGGGACAATATTTCCTCACATAACCCAAATCTCCACACCCATAGCAATCCCTCTCAAAAAATGATGGCAAGTTCTGAGACGGACCTACTAGAATAACTACTAGAAGAACCTGGTACAGATGAACCCTGAACTGATGGTGCACGAGATGAACTCTAACTTGGAAGTGTACTAAGAGAAGACTGACTCTGTCGAGCACTGTATGAACCATGGCTAGCTGATATGCCACGATGAGCTGAACGATCCATATGAGTGGGCCTATAAGGACGACCCCTGTTGTGATAGGGTTGTTCCCCAGAAGGAACACCGCTGGAATTACCTAGACCACGAGACCTCTTGACCTCCCTCTCCTCACGTTCCTGAGTATGAACCATCTCTAACTGTCGAGCACTGTCAACCACCTCGTCGAATCTAGCACCTGCTACATTCCCGAGAGTCATAACAAAAAAGAACTGCTGGTTGAGGCCATTAATGAACCTATTGATCCTCTCTCTCTCTGTCGGAACCAGCCAAACTGCATGACGGGCCAACTCTGAAAAGCGCATCTCATACTGAGTCACAGACATGTTCTCCTGACGTAAATACTCGAACTGCCTGCACAGTTCCTCTCTGCGGCTCTGTGGCACAAACTTCTCCAGAAATAATACGGAGAACTCATGCCGTGAAAGTGGTTCTTCACCAATTGGTCTGCTCCTCTCATAAGTCTCCGACCATCTGAAAGCTGCCCTAGAAAACTGAAAAGTAGTGAATGAGACCTGTTGGTCTCTAGAATACCCGCTATCCGAAGCATCCGCTGGAATTTATCCATGAAACCTTGAGCATCTTCTGACTTATCACCGCTAAATGATGGAGGTCGAAGCCTCCCAAATCTCTCAAGTCTCCTCTTCTCATCATCTGCCATAACGGGGTCTACCGGGGCCTGTGCAGCTGCAGCCGACTGGGCTAGTAGAGCCCCCGATATCTGAAGTCCCTGGACTACCTGCTCTAGAGTACGGGAAACAGGGGTATGAGTACCTCCCCCAACCTGAGAAGTGGCTGGTGCGGCCTAAGCTAAAACCACATGAGCAAGGCCAGCAAACAGTGGGCCAAAGCCTCCTGAAGGCATGGAATCACAATGGGCACAATTGGTGCCTGAGATGGTCCTCTTGGCTCAGCTATATCTGGAATATGCTCCTGATCTAGAGAAACTGGTGGTGCTATAGGTTTTGCTCCAACTGTTGTACGAGCTACACCTCGACCTCTACCTCAACCCCGACCTCTACCACGGCCCCGACCTCTCGCGACCCTAACTAGTGGCACTGGTGGATGACTGTCCGATCTGGTATTACGTGTCCTCACTATCTGTGAGAGAATTGAATAACAGAAATTTAGTTTATGGAATCAATAAATTCGCACGACAGAATATAAGAAAGTGAAATTTTCCTAATGGTTCGGCAACCTCTCTAAGATAAGTACAGACGTCTCCGTACCAATCTGCAAGACTCTACTAAACCTTCTCATGACTCGTGAGACCTACGTAACCTAGGCTCAGATACCAACTTGTCATGGCCCAAAAGTCTCACATGTCGTGATGGTGTCGAAAATCTCAATAAAACACAATATCTTTTATATTTAAAAACATGATACTTGATTCAATAGAAAACCTCACAATTAAAGATACAAAACACTCCCAAAACTCGGTGTCACTAAGTACATGAGCATTTAAATGAATACAAAGTCTGAAAGATAAAACTGTCTGAAAGTATAGAACAATACAATAACTGAAAGAAAGAGAGTCAAGGTCAGCCGATGCCAGGCAACTACCTTGATAGTATCCAATTAATAGCAATCTGAAATCTAACCGTCGTTGTGTCCGAAAGCACCTGGATCTGCACACGAGGTGCAGAGTGTAGTATGAGTACAACCAATTCAATAAGTAACAAGACTAACCTCTGGACTGAAAGTTGTGAAGAGCTCCGCATATACAGTCTTGTATATAAATAACGGTACAGAAATATAGGCATGCTTTCAAGTTCAACAGTTAAACTTCGTACAAGTAAGATAGATCAATACTGCATGATATGAGGGATATGACATCTCAGTGGAAAACCTCGTGCACTCTTGATCACTAATCGCTAGGCCACTCAGTACTCTTTATGACAATACAGCCTAGGGATATTCCATCCCGTATATATATGCTAGTCAGTCACTCAGTACCGTATAAGGCCAATCCAGCTGTGGGGTAATTTTATCCCCAAATGTACATGATTCAGAAAAAATCCATGTCCAGGGAAATTCATCACAAATATAAATAAATAAGGCAAGTCCATGCCGTGGGAAGTCCATCCCGTATATAAATCATCTACACTCACTGTGGGGGTGCAGACTCTAGAGGGGATCTTTCAACCCAAGCGTGATACAAAGTCGATATGGCCTGCTGCAGGCGGGCATCCCTGACCCATATAATAATAAAACCTAGCAACCTTGTTCCATATAATAAAAATATATATAAAGCAAATATGGCTTGTTGCAGGCGGGCAACCCCGATCCCATAAATATCCTCACAATGGACGAACAAGACTCCGTAAGAATATACATTTTTCAAACAATTAAATTAAACAACGACACGATCCTATGGGTCCCAAAATATCGGCACGTAGCCCAATCATGATCTTTAATACGAGTCTCAGCTCTATTTCCTAACATGTGGAGAAAAAACAGTTAATAACATGATTCTTCAATTTTACAAATTCACAGAATTTTTCTAAGTCACAATTTCTATTGTGCGCGCCCACACACTCGTCACCTAGCATGTGCATCACCTTCAAACGATTGATATAACACCAAATTTGGGGATTCATACCCTCAAAATCAAGTTTAGAAATGTTACTTACCTCAAACCGAATAATTTCTTATTCCGCTATGCCCTTGCCTCACGAATTGGTCTCCGAACGCCTCGAATCTAGTCATTATTAATTTGATTCATTCAATACAATTTAGTGGAATTAATTCCATATGAAAATACTAATTTCCCAACGAAATCTGTAATTTAACTCAAAAGTCGCCCGTGAGGCCCACGTCTCAGAACCGGACAAAAGTTACAAAATATGAATGCCCATTTGACCACGAGTCTAACCATACAAATTTTACCAAATTCGGACGTCAACTCGACCTCAGAATCATCAAATCTTATTTCCAAATCCCTAGGTCCAAATTTCCAATTTACACCTCAAAACACGTAATCTAGTCGGATTATTCAATGATAATTCAATATTATGGAGTATAAATGATCACAAGTGACTTACCTCATGTTTTCCCATGAATTCCCCCTGAAATTCTCCCGAAAAACCGTGCTTGAAAGCCCAAAAATGGCAAAACTCGGAACCCCTTTAAAATGTATACTGCCCAGGGGTTCCGCATATGTGGTAGTTTAAACGCTTTTGCAGACATGCTTCTGCGAAGATTCTGCGACGAGTCTAAACTCCCCCCATTTCCGCTTCTGCGGTCAATCAGCCGCATCTGCGACCTCGTAGGTGCGGCAAAATCTTCGCACCTATGCAACCTGCCCTGCCCTTTACTTCTTGCCGCTTCTGCGATGGTCCTTTCGCACCTGCAATGTTGCACCTGCAGTGTCGCACCTATGATCAAAGCTTCGCAGGTGCGATTACACCAGAAGTAAGATTTTCAGATTTTCCTAAGTCCAAATTTTTGATCCGTTAACCATCTGAAACTCACCCTAGCCCCCCTGGGATCTCAACCAAATACACCAACAAGTCCTAAAACATCATACGAAATTAGTCGAGCCTTCAAATCACATCAAACAATGCTAAAAACATGAACCACACTCCAATTCAAGCTTAACGAAAACTAACGAATTCCAACGTCTACATTCGATGCTGAAACCTATCAAATCAAGTCCGATTGACCTCAAATTCTGAACACAAGTCTTAAATGACATAACGGACCTTTTTAATTTTCAGAATCGTATTCCGACCCCGATATAAAAAAGTCAACTCCCCAGTCAAACTTCGAAACTTAAATTTCTATTTTAGCCATTTCAAGCCTAATTTAACTACGGACTTCAAAATAATTATCCGGACAGACTCCTCAGTCCGAAAATCACCATATGGAGCTATTGGAACCATCAAAATTTTATTTCGGGGTTGTTTACACATATTTATCATCCGGGCAATTATTTCAACTTAAGCTTTCATCCTTGAGACTAAGTTTCTCAATTTATTCCGAAACATCACCGAACCCGAACCCATTATCCTGGCATATCACATAACATATGTAAAGTAGAAATTGAGCAGTAAAAGGGGGAACGGGGTCGTAAACGACTGGTCGGGTCTTTACATTACTGATGTATTCATGAATACTGCAACACAAATACATGTGAATACATATGCGTACATCCAGATGCCTGATTTTAGGCATTTTTTGTTGTTGTATTCATGAATACATGGCGCGAATACATGTGAATTGTCATGGGCGGATTTCCAGTCATGCCCCATGACCCCTTGGATGCACCCCATGGCGTCCTGGCAAGACTCCCAATGCCTAGCGCCAAGTGACAAGCGCACATGTGCCTTTGTGGCCCCACCGATATCCCTCGCTAGCACCCAGCCGCAAGCAGCTGCCAATAGTGCTGCACGCGCAGATCGTGATGCCAGAGACAAAGTTGCTGACAACGGACCTGTTTCTACCTTGTAGGAAACTAATTCCTTTTCATTGTAAATATATAGTAGTTTTATTCCATGTAATTTCATTATGTTCCTCTAGCTTAATTAGGTTAAGTCATGTAGCTTTGGTTTATTTCTTTTAAGCATTATTAGGGGGGATCAAGCAATCATAACTTTTTAGCAAGCAATTCTCTGTACTGGTGTCTCTCCCCCTCGACACTGCGTTACCTTCTTTTGTGATAGCTTTCATTTATGCAATCAAACTTTCTTTCAATTCTCTTTACAGTTCTCTCAATTGTTCTTGACATCGGTTTTCCCGTACCGCACTGACAATCTCGTCTAGCGTACGGAGGGGACCTCAGTTGGCGGAACAACAGCTGACTGACATCAGTTGCTTATCCTTACGTCGCCCTTCCAAGGAATATCAGGAAGGCGCCGCATAATAGTTGGTATCATAGCCTAGGCTCGACATCGGACGAGGGAACGCATTGCCATTACCACCATTTCTGACCATGGTGAATCATGGGGACCGTATTGTGGCCCTTGAGGAGATAGTTGACGTATTACGACCTATTGTAAATATGGTGCCTGAACTACAAACCAGCCAAGTGCGAAGGTTGGACGACCTGGATCGCAGAATGATCCAGGCCGAAGTTGACATAGAAAACATCAGTCGCGACTCTGAAGGAGACCGGCAAGCGGGAGCTACTGAGGCAGTCAAAATTTTTGGAAAATTTGAGGATCTCCGACAGGAGCGTGCTGAGGATTTAGCCTACAGGGTACAAGAGGCAGACAGGGTGACTGCCATGCAGCAAACTATAGACAACTTGACAGGCCAGCTCAATGTTGTTAATGCTGCTCTATAAGGTTTTCTTCGTGGAGGTGGAAATCAAATCCGGGGTGCTGTGAACCTCGCCCCCATGGCACAAAAACTAAAAATTCCTGAGCCAAAGCCATACATCGGAGCTCGGAATGCTAAAGAAGTGGAGAATTTCATCTTCGACATCGAACAGTACTTCGATGCCGTGGGAGGCCTAGAAGAAGCCAAGAAGGTAGAAAATGTTGCCATGTATCTTCAGGGTGATGCTAAGCTCTGGTGGCGAGTGAAGTATGAAGCCATCAGGGCCGGTGAAGATGCTTTGGAGACATGGGAAGAATTGAAGGCAGTCATACGCCTATATTTTTTCCCCGAGAATGTTGAGTATAATGCAAGGAGGAAACTACGGGAGCTCCGACAGAACAGATCAGTGCAGGACTACGTGTGAGAATTCTCCGTGCTCATGCTGAACATTCATGACATGGGGGATAAAGACAAGCTCTTCACATTCCTGGAAGGGTTGAAACCTTATGCCCGCATGGAGCTGCAAAGACAACGGGTAGATACCCTACCCAAGGCGATCCAAGCAACGGATGCCTTGGGGACTACCAAGTGGAAACTCGGAAGGATAGGCCTCCACCACCTGTCCGAGCGGGATACAAAGGAGGCCAGCCTAACAATAGTGGCCCTAGCAGAAGTGGGGGAGATTGGAGTAAACCCAAAGCTAAGGCTCCTTCCTCAGGCAGCAACATTGTTGCGTCAAACAACAATGATCGGGGGAGAAAGCCTCCCTCAGGATGCCGTCATTGTGGCTGGCCACATTAGAATAAGTAATGCCCACATGCACAGATGAACACTTATGATGATGGAACAGATGATGAAGAACACGATGCGGAGCAGATCAAACCAGTCGGTGCCTTTAATGCAATTGTGGGTTATATTATGAGGCATTAGCGTGAACCACTACTGGTATCCATAAGAAGAAAGACCCCTGCCTAATCCCCAAGAAAGGGATGAAGGGAATCCTCTTAAACAAAAGAGGACCTTGATGTTCGTTGAACTGAAGGTAAATGGCAAGCCTATTCGGGTGATGATAGATACAGGTGCTATCCACAACTACTTGGCCTCAACTCAAGTAGAGCGCCTTGGCATAGTTTTAGGAAAGGGAAGAGCAAGGCTATCAACTCACCTCCTCAGCTAGTGGGTGGAATCGCCAAAGGAGTACCAGTGGAGATGGGTCCTTATGAAGGAAAGTTCAACTTGCACGTGGTGATCATAGATGACTTCGAGTTGATAGTTGGGCTGGAATTCTTGAGGCAAACCAATGCCATGCCCGTACCATATGCGGACATGCTTCTGATGATGGGAGTAAATGGGGCCAAGCCCTGCATTATCCCGTGCATGTCCGTGAAAATGGCCACTGAGAACATCTCGGCCTTGCAACTGAAGAAGGGAGTCAAAAGACATGAACCTACATTCCTGGATACCCTATGCATTGAAGAGGTAGAACGCTCATCGTGTCCCATCTCTACACCCGTAAAAGAGCTACAACTGGAATTTGAAGATGTCATGCCACAGGAGATGCCAAAGCGACTTCCGCCTAGGCACACTGTGGACCATGAGATTGAGTTAGTGTTGGGTATGAAGCCACCTGCCCGAGCACCTTATAATGTCACAACCCGAACTCACCGAGCTTCGGAGATAATTGACGGAGATGCTAGACACATGGATCATTGTACCCTCCGAGTCCCCATACGGGTCCCTTGTGCTTTTCCAAAAGAAACATGATGGTAGTCTACGACTCTGTGTGGATTATCGGGCTTTAAATAAAATCACTGTGAAGAACAAGTATCCTATTCCTCTCATGGCAGACTTGTTCGATATATTGGGGAGTGCAACTGTGTTCACAAAAATTGATCTGAAGATAGGGTATTGGCAAGTCCGGATTGATGAGGGCGATGAACACAAGACGACCTGTGTGATAAGATATGTGTCGTTTGACTTCCTAGTTATGCCGTTCGGCTTGACTAATGCTCCAGCTACATTTTGCTCCCTGATGAACCAAGTCTTTCGAGAGTATATTGATGAATTCGTGGTGGTCTATTTGGATGACATTGTGGTTTATAGCCAAACACTGGAAGAACACCTGGAGCATTTACCGGAAGGTCCTAGCCTGGTTGCGGGAGCATGAATTATACGCAAAGCTATCCAAGTGATCCTTTGCTCAAAAACAGATCAACTTCCTCGGACATGTTATTGAGGAAGGGCAGATCAAGATGGACAATCAAAAGATCCAAGCCATCACAGATTGGCCGCCACCCAAGGATATCCACGCCTTGAGGGCGTTTCTTGGCCTATGCAATTTCTATCGGCGATTTGTGAAGAGTTAATCCCTTATCGCAGTGCCATTGATAGAACTCCTCAAGAAGGTCACGCCTTGGGATTGGGGTCCTAGATGAGCGGAGTCCTTCAACGCATTAAAAGCGGCTATGTCTAGTAGCCCCGTCTTGGCCCTTCCTGATTTGTCCAAGCCATTCGAGGTACAAACGGATGCTTCCGACTATGCTCTTGGCGGAGTCTTGCTATAAGACGTGTATCCCGTAACATATGAGAGCCGGAAGCTGAAGGATACAGAGCGATGCTATGCCGCCCATGAGAAAGAGCTACTGGATGTAGTTCATTACTTACGCCTTTGGAGGCATTATCTGATGGGATCCCCGTTCGTGGTCAAGATAGACAACACAGGTGTTAGTCATTTCATGACCCAGCCGAAGCTGAATGGCCGACAGGCCCGATGACAGGAACTCCTAGCAGAATTTCACTTCAACCTGGAGTACCGAAGTGGGAAGACTAATCATGTTGCTGATGCGCTCAGTCGGAGAACTGATCTAGCGTGAGTGTGCCTACTTGCCACCCTAAGGGGGAGTGAAGTAGATACCACTATAAAAGACCAGATACAGGATCTACTCATCAGGGATCCTGCTGCACAGTATTTGGTTGATCTAGTAGGACAGGGCAAAACTCACCAGCTCTACATGGAGGATGGGTTCCTGAAGGTAAAAGGGAATCGACTATATGTTCCTAAAGGAGGAGATCTGTGAAGAACTCTTTTGGCAGAATGTCACGACACTCTGTGGGCCGGCCTTCCCGGCGAAGAACGCACCATGGCATTACTTCGCCGTATATATTATTGGTCTCAAATGGCCGACGACGTCGCTCAGTATGTGAGGACTTGTTTAGTATGCCAGAAGGACAAGTCCGACCGCTTGACACAAGCGGGACTCTTGGAACCACTAGCTGTTCCAAAGAGACCTTGGGAAAGCGTGTCTCTGGATTTCATCACCGGATTGCCCAAGGTCGGAGAACTCACAACTATCTTGGTTGTGATGGATCGGTTTTCCAAGTATGCCACATTTATTGCAGCACCTCAATATATATCAGCAGAAGATACAACTCGACTCTTTTTCTCCCATGTCGTCAAATATTGGGGCCTGCCCAAAGACATCTTTAGTGATCACTATTCACGCTTCACTAGCAACTTTTGGACCCAACTATTTAAGTGCCTCGGGTCAAAATTGAGTCATAGCTCAAGCTTTCATCCGCAATCTGATGGCCAGACGGATTGGTTCAATGGTATGTTGGAGGAATATCTCTGCCACTTTGTTACTGGATCACAAAAGAATTGGGTGAAGCTTCTGGATGCTGCTCAACTGTGTTTCAATTCACAAAAGAGCTCTAGTACAAACAAAAAATGCTTTTGAAATTGTTACTGGACAGCAACCGCTACTCCCACACACTGTGAATGCACCAAATATGTCCAAATCTCCTCGTGCTGCTAGCTTCTCAAAAGAATGGAAGCGAATGGAGATAGTGCAGAGCTATCTTGTCAAAGCCCAAAAACGGATGAAGAGGCATGCTGATCAGAATCGTCGCTTTGTTGAATACCAAGTAGGAGACAAAGTGATGGTCAAAATCCCAAAGCGATACTTGTTTGCAGGGGTCCATGACCCTCGCCTATTGCAAAAATATATTGGACCTTTGTCCATTGAATGACGCATTGGGAAAGTTGCATACCGGGTGGATACCCCAGCTTGGTGGAAAATCCATCCTGTCTTCCATGTCAGTCTTCTGAAACCTTTTCGGGAAGACACGGAGGATCCTTCACGGAGCCAACTCACAATACCCAGTATTCGAGGCCCTAATTCAACCGGGAAAAGGCGTGCCGAAACTATTCTGGGTGATCGGGTTATTCATGCCTCAAGGAAGGATCACCAAGAGTTTTTGGTGAAATGGCAAGGGTGTGATGCAGAGGAGAATACTTGGGAGAGGGGTACAAACCTCAAAGCCTATAAGAGCCTAATTGAATATTATTTTGCAAGTAAGGCGCCGAGGACGTTGCCAACTCAGGTGGGGGAGAATGTCATGGGCGGCTTTCCAGCCATGCCCCATGACCCCTTGGACGTGCCCCGTGGCATCCTGGCAAGCCTTCCAACGCCTAGCGCCACAGACGGCCCCGTGGTCTTGGCTTCGCCAAGTGAAAAACGCGCATGTGCCTCTGTTTCCCCACCGATATCCCTCGCTAGCGCCCAGCCGCAAGCAGCTGCCAAATGCGCCGCGCGCAGACAATGCACTGCGCGCAGATCGTGATGCAAGAGACAAAGTTGCTGACAACAGACCTGTTTCTACCTTGTAGGAAACTAAGTCCTTTTCATTGTAAATATAAAGTAGTTTTATTCCATGTAATTTCATTATGTTCCTCTAGCTTAACTAGGTCAAGTCATGTAGCTTTGGTTTATTTTTTTTAAGCATTATTAGGGGGGATCAAGCAATCAAAACTTTCTAGCAAGCAATTATCTTTACTGGTGTCTCTCCCCTTCGACACCGCGTTGCCTTCTTTTGCAATAGCTTTCATTTATGCAATCAGGCTTTCTTTCAATTCTCTTTACTGTTCTCTCAATTGTTCTTGACATCAGTTTTTTCGTACGGCACTGACAATCTCGTCTAGCCTACAGAGGGAACCTCAGGTGGCGGACAAAAGTTGTACTGGCATCAGTTACTTAGCCTTACGTCGCCCTTCCAAGGAACATCACGAAGCCGCCGCATAATAGAATACATGCCCGTACAGCTAGACTGCCCTGATTTTAGGCACTTTTTACTGTTGTATTTGTGAGCATGTGATTTTTATTCGCCGTATCGTCCTATAAAAGTCCCAATAAATCAATTGATTTTATGAATATTGATTGATTTT
>ML335586.1:5781-44437 GCA_005239505.1 Nicotiana paniculata | reverse complement strand
CTCGGACAAAGATCATGAGATTTGGTACTGGCTCTGTACCAAGGAGTCCGACCTGCACCATGGCAGGCGATAATACAGGCATGACTGGCGGAATTCAAGTTTAATTGCCAAAATATGTAACTTGATCATTTCGAAGCGTTGGTTATGGTTCCTTGGGTCATATTTGATGTCTCGGACAAATATTATGTGATTCGGTACCGGCTACGTACCACAGCGTCCGGCCTAGACCATGGCAGGCGATACTACTGGCACGACTGACGAATTCCAGTTTAATTGCCATAAAAAGACAAAAAATTTAACTTGACCATTTCGAAGAGTTCGTTATAGTTCCTTGGGTTTTATTTGATGTCCCAGAAAAATATCATGTGATCCGGTATCGGCTCCATACCAAGGCGTCCGACCTGGACCATGGATGGCGATAATACAGACACGACTAGCGGAATTCTAGTTTAATAGCCATAAAATGCCAAACGATGTAACTTAATCATTTCGAAGCATTGGTTATGGTTCCTTGGGTCGTATCTGATGTCCCGGACAAATATCCTGCGACCTGATACCAGCTCTGTACCAAGGCATCCGGCCTGGACTATGGCAGGAGATAATACAGGCACGAGTGGCGGAATTCAAGTTTAATTACAATAAAATACAAAAATGCAACTTAATCATTTCGAAGCATTTGTTATGGTTCCTTGGGTCGTATTTTATGTCTTGAAGAAATATCATGCGATTAAGTACGGGCTACGTACCAAGGCGTCCGGCTTGAACCATGGCAGGCGACAATATAGGAACGACTTGGCGGAATTCCAGTTTAATTGCCATAAAATTCCAAAAAATGTAACTTCATCGTTTCGAAGAGTTGGTTATGGTTTCTTGGGTTGTATTTGATGTCCCAGACAAATATCATGCGATCCGGTACTGGCTCCGTACCAAGGTGTCCGGCCTGGACCATGGCAGGCGATAATATAGGCACGACTGGCAGAATTCCAGTTTAATTGCCATAAAATGCAAAAAAAAGGTAATTTGATCATTTCGAAGCGTTGGTTATGGTTACTTGTGTGGTATTTGATGTCTCGGACAAATATCATGTGATTCGGTATCGGCTCCATACCAAGGCATCCGGCCTGGACCATGGTAGGCGATAATAGAGGCACGACTGGCAAAATTCCAATTTAATTGCCATAAAATGCCAAAAAATGTAACTTGATGATTTCCAAGCGTTGGTTATGGTTCCTTCGGTCGTATTTGATGTCCCGGATAAATATCATGCAATCCGGTCCCGGCTCCGTACCAAGGCGTCTGGACTGGACCATGGCAGGCGATAATAGAGGCACAACTGGCGGAATTCCAGTTTAATTGCCATAAAGTGCCAAAAAAATGTAATTTGATCATTTCGAAGCATTGGTTATGGTTCTTTGGCTCGTATTTGATGACCTGGATAAATATTATGCTATCCAGTACCGGCTCCGTGCCAAGGCGTCCGGTCTGGACCATGGTAGGCGATAATACAGGCACGACTTGCGAAATTCCAGTTTAATTGCCATAAAATGCCAAAAAATGTAACTTGATCATTTGGAAGTGTTGGTTATGGTTACTTGTGTCGTATTTGATGTACCTGATAAATATCATGCTATCCGGTACCGACTCCGTACCAAGGCGTCCGGCCTGGACCATGGCAGGCGATAATACAGGCACGACTGGTGGAATTCCAATTTAATTGCCATAAAATGCCAAAATATGTAACTTGATCATTTCGAAGCATTGGTTATGGTTCCTTGGGTCGTATTTGATATCATGGTCAAATATCATGCAATCCATTACCGGCTTCGTACCAAGGCGTCCGGTCTGGACCATGGAAGGTGATAAATACATGCACGACTGGCGGAATTCTAGTTCAATTGCCATAAAATGCCAAAAAAATTAACTTGATAATTTCGAAGAGTTGGTTATGGTTCCTTGTGTTGTATTTGTTGTCCCAGACAAATATCATATGATCCGGTATCGGCTCCGTACCAAGGCGTCCGGCCTGGACCATGGCAGGCGATAATACAGGCACGACTGGCAGAATTCTAATTTAATTGCAATAAAATGCCAAAAACTGTAACTTGATCATTTCGAAACATTGGTTATGGTTCCTTGGGTGGTAATTGATGTCCCGGACAAATATCATGCGATCCAGTACCAGCTCCGTACCAAGGCGTCCGACTTGGACCATGGCAGGCGATATTACAGGCAGGACTAGCGGAATTCCAGTTTAATTGCCATAAAATGCCAAAGAATGTAACTTGATCATTTCGAAGAGTTGGTTATGGTTACTTGGGTCGTATTTGATGTTCTGGAAAAATATCATAGGATCCGGTACCGGCTCCATACCAAGGTGTCCGGCCTGGACCATGAATGGCGATAATATATGCACAACTGGCGGAATTCCAGTTTAATTGTCATAAAATGTAACTTGATCATTTCGAAGCGTTTGTTATGGTTCCTTGGGTCATATTTGATGTCCCGGACAAATATCATGCGATCCGGTACCAGCTCCGTACTAAGGCGTCCGGCCTGGACCATGGCAGACGATATTACAGGCACGACTAGCGGAATTCCAGTTTAATTGCCATAGAAAGCCAAACAAATGTAACTTGATCATTTCGATGAGTTAGTTATGGTTACTTGGGTCGTATTTGATGTCCCGCACAAATATCATGCGATCCGGTACAGGCTCCATACCAAGGTGTCCGGCCTGAACAATGGATAGTGATAATACAGGCTCGACTGACTGAATTCCAGTTTAATTGCCATAAAATGTAACTTGAGCATTTCGAAATGTTGGTTATGGTTCCTTGGGTCGTATTTGACGTCCCGTACAAATATCATGCGATCCGGTACCGGCTCCATACCAAGGTGTCTGGCCTGGACCATGGATGGTGATATTACAGGCACGACTGGTGGAATTCCAATTTAATTCCCATAAAATGTAACTTGATCATTTCGATGCGTTGGTTATGGTTACTTGGGTCGTATTTGATGTCCCAGACCAGTATCATGCTATCCGGTACCGGCTCCGTACCAAGGCGTCCGGCCTGGACCATGGCAGGCGATAATACAGGCACGACTAGTGGAATTCCAGTTTAATTGCCATAAAATGCCAACAAATGTAACTTGATCATTTCGAAGCGTTGGTTATGGTTCCTTGGGTCATATTTGATGTCCCAGTCAAATATCATGCGATCCGGTACCGGCTTCGTACCAAGGCGTCCGGCCTGGACCATGGCAGGTTATAATACAAGCATGACATGCGAATTCCAGTTTAATTGCCATAAAATGCCAAAAAATGTAACTTGATCATTTTGAAGCGTTGGTTATGGTTCCTTGTGTTGAATTTGATGTCCCAGAAAAATATCACGCGATCCGGTACCGGCTCTGTACCAAAGCGTCTGGCCTGGGCAATGGCAGGCGATAATAGAGGCACGACTGACGGAATTCCTGTTTAATTGCCATAAAATCCCAAAAAATGTAACTTGATCATTTCAAAGTGTTGGTTATGGTTCATTGGGTCGTATTTGATGTCCCGAAGAAATATCATGCGATCCGTTACCAGCTCCGTACCAAGGCGTCTGTCCTGGACCATGGCAGGCGATATTACAGGCACGACTAGCGAAATTCCAGTTTAATTGCCATAAAATGCAGAAAAATGTAACCTGATCATTTTCGAAGAGTTGGTTATGGTTACTTGGGTCGTATTTGATGTCCCGGATAAATATCATGCGATCCGGTATCGGCTCCATACCAAGATGTTCGACCTGGACCATGGATGGCGATAATACAGGCACGACTGGCAGAATTCCAGTTTAATTGCAATAAATTGTAACTTGATCATTTCGAAGCATTGGTTAGGGGTCCTTCGGTCATATTTGATGTCCCAGACAAATATCATGTGATCCGGTACCAGCTCTGGGGGTCCGTCCTGGACCATGGCAGGCGATATTACAAGCACGACTAGCGGAATTCCAGTTTAATTGCAATAAATTGTAACTTGATCATTTCGAAGCATTGGTTAGGGGTCCTTCGGTCATATTTGATGTCCCAGACCGATATCATGCAATCCAGTACCGGCTCCATACCAAGGTGTCCGGCCTGGACCATGGATGGTGATAATACATGCACGACTTGCAGAATTCCAGTTTAATTTCCATAAAGTGTAACTTGATCATTTCGAAGCTTTGGTTATGGTTCCTTGGGTCATATTTGATGTGCCGGAAAAATATCTTGGGATCTGGTACCAGCTCCGTACCAAGGCGTCTGGCCTAGACACTGGCAGGCGATAATACAGGCACGACTAGAAATTCCAGTTTAATTGCCATAAAATGCGAAAAAATGTAACTTGATCATTTCAAAGCGTTGGTTATGGTTCCTTGGGTCGTATTTGATGTCCCGGAGAAATAACATGTGATCCGGTACCGGCTTCGTACCAAGGCGTCCGGCCTGGACTATGGCAGGCAATAATACATGCACGGCTGCCGGAATTCCAGTTTAATTGCAATAAAATTCCAAAAAATGTAACTTGATCATTTCAAAGCATTGGTTATGAATCCTTCATTCGATTCGGTACCGGCTACGTACCAAGGCGTCCGGCCTGGATCATGGAAGGCGATAATGCAGGCACGACTTGGCAGAATTCTAGTTTAATTGCCATAAAATGCCAAAAAATCCTTTCGAGGAGTTGGATATGGTTTCTTGGGTTGCATTTGATGTCCCGAACAAATATCATGCGATCCGGTACCAAATTCCGGCATGGACCATGGATGGCGATAATAGAGGCACGACTGGATGAATTCCAGTTTAATTGCCATAAAATGCCAAAAAATGTAAGTTGATCATTTCATAGCATTGGTTATGGTTCCTCGGGTCATATTTGATGTCCCGGAAAAATATCATGTGATCCGGTACAGGTTCCGTACCGAGGCGTCCGGCCTGGACCATGGTAGGCGGTAGTACAGGCACGACTGGCGGAATTCCAATTTAATTGCCATAAAATGCCAAAAATGTAACTTGATCATTTTGAAGTGTTGGTTATGGTTCCTTGGGTTGTATTTGATGTCCCGGACAAATATCATGTGATCCAGTACCGGCTCCATACCAAGGCGTCCGGACTGGACCATGGCATGCGATAATACATGCACGCCTGGCAGAATTTCAGTTTAATTTCCATAAAATGCCAAAAAATGTAACTTGATCATTTTGAAGCTTTGGTTATGGTTCCTTGGGTCATATTTCAAATCCCGGACAAATATCATGCGACCCTATACCGGCTTCGTACCAACGATCCGACCTGGACCATGGAAGGCGATAATACAGGCATGACTTGCGGATTTCAAGTTTAATTGTCAAAAAATGCCAAAAAATGTAACTTGATCATTTCGAAGCGTTGGTTATGGTTCCTTGGGTCATATTTCATATCACGGACAATGCCATGCGACCCGGTACTGGCTCCGTACCAAGGCGTCTCGCCTGGACCATGGCAGGCGGTAATACATGCACGATTGTTGGAATTCCAATTTAATTGCCATAACATGCCAAAAAATGTAACTTGATCATTTCCGAGCATTGGTTATGGTTCCATGGGTCGTATTTGATATCCTGAACAAATATCATGCAATCCGGTACCGGCTCTGTACCAACGCGTCCTGCCTGGACCATGGCAGGTGATAACAGAGGCAAGACTGACTGAATTCGAGTTTAATTGCCATAAAATGCCAAAAAATGTAACTTGATCATTTCAGAGCATTGGTTATGGTTCCATGGGTCGTATTTGATATCCTGAACAAATATCATGCAATCCGGTACCGGCTCTGTACCAACGCGTCCTGCCTGGACCATGGCAGGTGATAACAGAGGCAAGACTGACTGAATTCGAGTTTAATTGCCATAAAATGCCAAAAAATGTAACTTGATCATTTCGAAGCGTTGGTAATGGTTCCTTGGATCTTATTTGATGTCCACGACAAATATCATGTGATCCGGTACCGTCTCCGTACCAAGGCATCCGGCCTGGACCATGGCAGGCGCTAGTACAAGCACGATTGGAGGAATTCCAGTTTAATTGCCATAAAATGCCAAAAAATGTAACTTGATCATTTCGAAGCGTTGGTTATGGTTCCTTTGGTCATATTTCATATCCCAGAAAATATCATGTGTCCCGGTACCGGCTCCGTACCAAGGCGTCCGGCCTGTACAATGGTAGGCGATAATACAGGTACGACTGTCGGAATTCCAGTTTAATGGCCCTAAAATGCCAAAAATATGTAACTTGATCATTTCAGAGCATTGGTTATGGTTCTGTGGGTCGTATTTGATGTCCTGGAGAAATATCATATGATCCGGTACCAGCTCTGTACCAAGGCGTCCGGTCTGGACCATAGCAGGTGATAATAGAGGCACGACTGACGAAATTCCAATTTAATTGCCATAAAATGCCAAAAAATATAACTTGATCATTTCAAAGCGTTGGTTATGGTTCCTTGGGTCGTATTTTATGTCCAAGACAAATATCATGCAATCCGGTACCTTCTCCGTACCAAGGCTTCTGGCCTGGTCCATGGCAGGCGCTAATACAGGCACGACTGGCGGAATTTCAGTTTAATTGCCATAAAATGCCAAAACATGTAACTTGATCATTTCGAAGTGTATGTTATGGTTCCTTGGGTCATATTTAATGTCCCGGAAATATATCATGCGACCCGGTACCGGCTCCGTACCAAGGCGTCCGGCCTGGACCATGGAAGGCGATAATACAAGCACGACTGGCAGAATTCTAGTATAATTGCCATAAAATGCCAAAAAATTTAACTTGATCATTTCATAGCGTTGGTTATGGTTCCTTGGGTCATATTTCATATCCAGGACAATATCATGCAACCCGGTACCGGCTCCGTACCAAGGCGTCCAGCCTGTACCATGGCACGCGATAATAAAAGGCACGACTATCAGAACTCCAGTTAAATTTCCATAAAATGCCAAAAAATATGTAACTTGATCATTTTAGAGCGTTGGTTATGGTTCCGTGGGTCGTATTTGATGTCCTGGAGATATATCATGCTATCCGGTACCGGCTCTGTACCAAGGCGTCCTTCCTGGACCACGACAGGCGATAATAGAGGCACGACCGACGGAATTCCAGTTTAATTGCCATAAAATGCCAAAAACTGTAACTTCATCATTTCGAAGCGTTGGTTATGGTTCCTTGGGTCAAATTTGATGTCCCGGAAAAATAACGTGCGACTCGGTACTGGATCCGTACCAAGGCGTGTAGCCTGGACCATGGCAGGCGATAATACAGGCACGACTGGCGGAATTCCAGTTTAATTTACATAAAATGCCAAAAAATGTAAGTTGATCATATCGAAGCGTTGTTTATCGTTCCTTTGGTCGTGTTTGATGTCCCGAACAAATATCATGTGATCCGATACCGGCTCCATACCAAGGCGTCCGGCCTGGACCAATGCAGGTGATAATACAGGCACAACTGGCGCAATTCCAGTATAATTGCCATAAAATGCCAAAAAATGTAACTTGATCATTTTGAAGCGTTGTTTATGGTTCCTTTGGTTGTATTTAATGTCCCGGTCAAATATCATTTGATATGCTACCGGCTCCGTACCAAGGCCTCCGGCCTGGACCATGGCAGGCGATAATACAGGCACGACTGTCAGAATTCCAGTTTAATTGCCATAATATGCCAAAAATATGTAACTTGATCATTTCAGAGCGTTGTTTGGGTTCCATGGGTCGTATTTGATGTCCTGGAGAAATATCATGTGATCTGGTACCGGCTCTGTACCAAGGCGTCCGGCCTGGACCATGGCAGGCGATAATAGAGGCACGGCTGACGAAATTCCAGTTTAATTGCCATAAAATGCCAAAAAATATAACATGATCATTTCGAATTGTTGGTTATGGTTCCTTGGGTCAAATTTTGATGTCCAGGAAAAATATCATGTGATCCGGTATCTGCTCCGTACAGAGGCGTCAGACGTAGACCATGGAAGGCTATAATAAAGGCATGACTGGCGGAATTCCAGTTTAATTGCCATAAAACGCCAAAAAATCTAACTTGATCATTTCGAAGCGTATGTTATGGTTCCTTGGGTCATATTTAATGTCCCGGAAAAATTTCATAAGATCCGGTACCAGCTCTGTACCAAGGCGTCCGGCCTGGACCATGGCAGGCGATAATAGAGGCACGACTGACGAAGTTCCAGTTTAATTGCCATAAAATGCCAAAAAATATAACTTGATCATTTCGAAGTGTTGGTTATGGTTCCTTGGGTTGTATTTAATGTCCTGGACAAATATCATGTGATTCGGTACCGGCTCCGTACCAAGGCGTCCGACCTGGACCACGGCAGGCGATAATATAGGCATGACAGGCGCAATTCCAGTTTAATTGCCAAAAAATTCCAAAACATGTAACTTGATCATTTCAAAGTTTTGGTTATGGTTCCTTGGGTCATATTTGATGTACCAAAAAAATATCATGCAATTCGGTACTGGCTACTTACCACGGCGTCTAGCCTAGACCATGACATGCAATAATATAGGCTCGACTTGCGGAATTCCAATTTAATTGCCATAAAATTCCGAAAAATGTAAGTTGATCATTTCAAAGCATTGGTTATGAATTCTTGGGTTGTATTTGATGTCTCGGACAAATATCATGTGATTCAGTACCGGCTACGTACCAAGTCGTCCGACCTGGACCATGGAAGGCGATAATGCAGGCACGACTTGGCGGAATTCTAGTTAAATTGCCATAAACTGCCAAAAAATGTAACTTTATCCTTTCGAAGAGTTGGTTATGGTTTATTGGGTTGTATTTGATATCCCGGACAAATATCACCTGATCCGGTATCGGATCCATACCAAGGCGCCCGGCCTGGACCATGGATGGCGATAATACAAGCACGACTGGCTGAATTCCAGTTTAATTTCCATAAAACGCCAACAAATGTAATTTGACCATTTCGATGTTTTGGTTATGGTTCCTTGGGTCATATTAATTTCCCGGACAAATATCATGCGATTCGGTACCAGCTACGTACCACGGCGTCCAGCCTGGACCATAACTTGATTGCCATAAAATGCCAAAAAATGTAACTTGATCATTTCAAAGCATTGGTTATGGTTCCTTGGGTCAAATTTAATGTCCCATTCAAATATCATGCGATCCGGTATCGTCTTCGTACCAAGGCGTCCGGTCTGGACCATGGGAGGTGATAAATATAGGTACGACTAGCGGAATTCCAGTTTAATTGCCATAAAATGCCAAAAAATGTAACTTGATAATTTCGAAGAGTTGGTTATGGTTCCTTGTTTTGTATTTTATTTCCCATACAAATATCATATGATCCGATATTGGCTTCGTACCAAGGCGTCCGGCCTGGACCATGGCAGGCGATAATACAGGCACGACTGACAGAATTCCAATTTAATTGCCATAAAATGCCAAAAAATGTAACTTGATAATTTCGAAGCATTGGTTATGGTTCCTTGGGTGGTATTTGATGTCCCGAACAAATATCATGCGATCCAATACCAGCTCCGTACCAAGGCGTCCGGCCTGTACCATGGCAGGCGATATTACAGGGAGGACTAGCGGAATTCCAGTTTAATTGCCATAAAATGCAAAAAAATGTAACTTGATCATTTCGAAGAGTTGGTTAAGGTTACTTCGGTCGTATTTGATGTTCCAGACAAATATCATGCAATCCGGTACCGACTCCATACCAAGGTGTCCAGCCTGGACCATGGATGGCGATAATACATGCACGACTGGCGGAATTCCAGTTTAATTGTCATAATATGTAACTTGATTATTTCGAAGCGTTGGTTATGGTTCCTTGGGTCATATTTGATGTCCCGGACAAATATCATGCGATCCGGTGCCAGCTCCGTACCAAGGCGTCCGGCTTGGACCATGGCAGGCGATATTAAAGGCACGACTAGCGAAATTCCAGTTTAATTGCCATAAAATGTCAAACAAATGTGACTTGATCATTTCAAAGAGTTGGTTATGGTTACTTGGGTCGTATTTGATGTCCCAGACAAATATCATGCGATCCGGTACCGGCTCCATACCAAGGCGTCCGTCCTGGACCATGGCAGGCGATATTACAAGCACGACTAGCCGAATTCCAGTTTAATTGTCATAAAATGCCAAAAAATGTAACTTTATCATTTCGAAGAGTTGGTCATGGTTACTTGGGTCGTATTTGATGTCCCAGACCGATATCATGTGATCCGGTACCGGCTCCATACCAAGATGTCCGGCCTGGACCATAGATGGTGAAAATACAGGCACGACTGGCGGAATTCCAGTTTAATTGCCATAAAGTGTAGCTTGATCATTTCGAAGCTTTGGTTATGGTTCCTTGGGATCTGGTACCGGCTCCGTACCAAGGCGTCCGGCCTGGACCCTGGTAGGCGATAATACAAGCACGACTAGAAAAATACCAGTTTAACTGCCATAAAATGCCAAAACATGTAAATTGATCATTTCGAAGCATTGGTTATGGTTCCTTGGGTCGTATTTGATGTCCGGACAAATATCATGCAATCCGGAACCGGCTCCATACCAAGGCGTCCGTCCTGGACCATGACACGCGATAATACAGGCACGACTGGCAGAATTCCAGTTTAATTGACATAAAATGCCAAAAACATTAACTTGATCATTTCGAAGCGTTGGTTATGGTTCCTTGTGTCGTATTTGATGTCCCGGAGAAATATCATGTGATCCGGTACCGGCTCCATACCAAGGCGTCCGACCTGGACTATGGCAGGCAATAATACAGGCACGGCTGGCGGAATTCCAGTTTAATTGCAATAAAATTCCAAAAAATGTAACTTCATCATTTCAAAGCGTTTGTTATGAATCCTTGGATTGTATTTGATGTCCCAGAAAAATATCATTCGATTCGGTACCGGCTACGTACCAAGGCGTTCGGTATGGATCATGGAAGGCGATAATGCAGGCAGGACTTGGCGGAATTCTAGTTTAATTGCCATAAATTGCCAAAAAATCCTTTCGAAGAGTTGGTTATGGTTTCTTGGGTTGTATTTGATGTCCCGGACAAATATCATGCGATCCAGTACCAGATCCGTACCAAGGCGTCCGACATGGACCATGGATGGCGATAATACAGGCACGACTGGCTGAATTCCAGTTTAATTGCCATAAAATGCCAAAAAATGTAACTTGATCATTTCATAGCATTGGTTATGTTTCCTTGGGTCATATTTGATGTCCCGAACAAATATCATGCGATCCGGTACAGGCTCCGTACGAGGCGTCTGGCCTGGACCATGGCAGGCGGTAATACAGGCATGACTAGCGGAATTCAAATTTAATTACCATAAAATTCCAAAAATATAACTTGATCATTTTGAAGTGTTGGTTATGGTTCCTTGGGTCGTATTTCATTTCCCTGAGAAATATCATGCGATCCGGTACCGACTCCGTAGCAAGGCGTCCGGTCTGGACCATGGCAGGTGATAATACATGCACGATTGGCTAAATTCAAGTTTAATTGCTATAAAATTCCAAAAAAGTAACTTGATCATTTAGAAGCGTTGGTTAAGGTTCCTTGGGTCGTATTTGATGTCCAGGACAAATATCATGCGATCTGGTACCAGCTCCGTACCAAGTCGTCCGGCCTGGACCATGGCAGGCGCTAATACAGGCACGACTGGCGGAATTCCAGTTTAATTGCCATAAAATGCCTAAATATATAACTTGATCATTTCAAAGCGTATGTTATGGTTCCTTGGGTCATATTTAATGTCCCGGACAAATATCATGCAACCCGGTACCGGCTCCGTACCAAGGCGTCCGGCCTGGACCATAGCGGGCGATAATACAGGCTCGACTTCTAGAATTCCACTATAATTGCCGTAAAACGCCAAAAAATGTAATTTGATCATTTCGAAGCGTTGGTTATGGTTCCTTGGATCATATTCATATCCCGGACAATATCATGCGACCCGGTACCAGCTCCGTACCAAAGCGTCCGGCCTGTACCATGGCACGTGATAATAAAAGGCACGACTATCGGAATTCCAGTTTATTTTCCATAAAATGCCAAAAATATGGAACTTGATTATTTCAGAGCGTTGGTTATGGTTCCGTAGGTCGTATTTGATGTCCTGGAGAAATATCATGCGATCCGGTACTGGCTACGTACCACGGCGTCCGGCTTGGACCATGGCAGGCGATAATACAGGCACGACTGGCGAAATTCCAGTTTAATTTCCATGAAATGCCAAAAGATGTAATTTGATCATTTCGAAGCGTTGGTTATGGTTCCTTGGGTCGTATTTGATGTCCTGGAGAAATATCATGCGATCCGATACAGGCTCCGTACCAAGGCATCCGGCCTGGACCATTGGCAGGCGATAATACAGGCACGACTGGCGGAATTGCAGTGTAATTGCCATAAAATGCCAAAAAATGTAACATGGTCATTTCGAAGCGCTGGTTATGGTTCCTTGGCTCGTATTTTATTGCCCGGACAAATATCATGATATCCGGTACCGTCTCCATACCAAGGCGTCCGGCCTGGACCATGGCAGGCGATAATAGAGGCACGATTGGCGGAATTCAAGTTTAATTGCCATAAAATGCCCGGACAAATATCATGTGATTCGGTACCGGCTAGGTACCAAGGCGTCCGGCCTGGACCATGGAAGGCGATAATGTAGGCACGACTTGGCGGAATTCTAGTTTAATTGCCATAAAATGCCAAAAAATGTAACTTGATCCTTTTGAAGAGTTGGTTTTGGTTTCTTGGGTTGTAATTGATGTCCTGGATAAATATCATGTGATCCGGTACCGGATCCTTACCATGGCGTCCGGCCTGGACCATGGATGGCGATAATACAGGCACGACTGGCTGAATTCCAGTTTAATTGCCATAAAATGTCAAAAAATGTAACTTGGTCATTTTGTAGCGTTGGTTATGGTTCATTGGGTCATATTTGATGTCCCGTACAAATATCATGCGATCCGGTACCGGCTCCTTACTAAGACGTCCGGCCTGGACCATGGCAGACGATAATACATGCACGACTAGCGGAATTCCAACTTAATTGCCATAAAATGCCAAAATATGTAACTTGGTCATTTCGAAGCATTGGTTATGGTTCCTTGGGTCGTATTTGATGTCCCGGAGAAATATCATGCGATCAAGTACCGGCTCCGTACCAAGGCGTCCGGCTTGGACCATGGCAGCGATAATACAGGCACGATTGGCTGAATTCAAGTTTAATTGCCATAAAATGCCAAAAATTGTAACTTGGTCATTTTGTAGCGTTGGTTATGGTTCATTGGGTCATATTTGATGTCCCGGAAAAATATCATGCGATACGGTACCGGCTCCGTACCAAGACGTCCGACCTGGACCTTGGCAGGCGATAATAGAGGAACGACTTGCGAAATTCCAACTTAATTGCCATAAAATGCCAAAATATGTAATTTGACGATTTTGCAGAGTTGGTTATGGTTCCTTGGGATGTATTTGATATCCTGAAAAACTATCATGCGATCCGTTACTGGCTCCATACAAAGGCGTTCGGCCTGGACCATGGATGGCGATAATACAGGCACGACTGGCGGAATTCTAGTTTTATAGCCATAAAATGCCAAAAAAGGTAACTTGATCATTTCATAGCGTTGGTTATGGTTCCTTGGGTCGTATTTGATGTCCCTGACAAATATCATGCTATCCAGTACCGACTCCGTACCAAGGCGTCCAGTCTGGACCATGGTAGGCGATAATACAGGCACGACTCACGGAATTGCAGTTTAATTGCCATAAAATGCCGAAAAATGTAACTTGATCATTTCGAAGTGTTGCTTATGGTTCCTTGCGTAGTATTTTATGTCCCGAAGAAATATCATGCGATCTAGTAACAGTTCCTTACCAAGGCGTCTGGCATGGACTATGACAGGCGATAATACAGGCACGGCTGGCGAAATTCCTGTTTAATTGGCATAAAATTCTAAAAAATGTAACTTGATCATTTCGAGGCAATGGTTATGGTTCCTTGGGTCGTATTTGATGTCCCGGAAAAATATCATGTGATTCGGTACCGGCTAGGTACCAAGGCGTCCGGGTTGGAACATGGCAGGTGATAATACAGGCACGACTTGGCAGAATTCCAGTATAATTGCCATAAAATTCCAAAAAATGTAACTTTATCCTTTCGAAGAGTTGGTTATGGTTTCATGGGTTGTATTTGATGTCCCAGACGAATATCATGTGGTCCAGTACCGGCTCCGTACCAACGCATCTGACATGGACCATGGCAGGCGATAATACAGGCACGACTGGCAAAATTCCAATTTAATAGCCATAAAATGACAAAAAATGTAACTTGATCATTTCCAAGCGTTTTTATGGTTCCCTGGGTCATATTTGATGTCCCGGAGAAATATCATGCGATTCAGTACCAGCTCCATACCAAGGCGTCCGACCTGGACCATGGCAGGTGATAAGACATGAACGATTGGCGGAATTCCAGTTTAATTGCCATAAAATGCCAAAAAATTTAATTTGATCATTTCAAAGTGTTGGTTATGGTTCATTGGGTCGTATTTGATGTCCTAGAAAAATATCATGCAATCCGGTACCGGCTCCGTACCAAGGCATCCGGCCTGGACCATCGCAGGCGATAATACAGGCACGACTTGCGGAATTCCAACTTAATTGCCATAAAATGCCAAAATATGTAACTTGATAATTTCGAAGTGTTAGTTATGGTTCCTTGGGTAGTATTTGATGTCCCGCACAAATATCATGCGACCCGGTACCGGCTCCGTACCAAGGCGTCCGGCCTGGACCATGGCAGGCGATAATAGAGGCACGACTGGCGGACTTCCAATTTAATTGCCATAAAATGCCAAAAAATGTAACTTGATCATTTCGAAGCGTTGGTTATGGTTCTTTAGGTCGTATTTGAATTCCCGGACAAATATCATGTGATTCGGTATCGGCTCCGTACCAAGGCGTTTGGCCTGGACTATGGCAGGCGATAATACAGGCAAGGCTGGCGGAATTCCAGTTTAATTGCCATAAAATTCCAAAAAATGTAACTTGATCATTTCGAAGAGTTGGTTATGGTTTCATGGGTTGTATGATGTCCCGGATAAATATCATGCGGTCCAGTACTGGCTCCAAACCAAGGTGTCCGGCCTGGACCATGGCAGGCGATAATACAGGCACGACTGGCGGAATTCTAGTTTAATTGCCATAAAATGCCAAAAAACGTAACTGGATCATTTTGAAGCGTTAGTTATGGTTACTTGGGTCGTATTTGATGTCCCGGACATGTTATCCGGTACCGGCTCCGTACCAAGGCGTCCGGCCTAGGCCATGGCAGGCTATAGTACATGCACGACTGGCGGAATTCCAGTTTTATTGCCATAAAATGCTAAAAAATATAACTTGATCATTTCGAAGCGTTGGTTACGGTTCCTTGGGTCATATTCGATGTCCAGGTAAAATATCATGCGATCCGGTACTAGCTTTGTACCAAGGCGTCCGGCCTGGACCATGGCAGGCGATAATACATGCACGATTGGCGGAATTCCAGTTTAAGTGCCATAAAATGCCAAAAAATGTAACTTGATCATTTCCGAGCGTTGGTTATGGTTCCTTGGGTCGTATTTGATGTCTCGAAGAAATATCATGCAATCCGGTACCGGCTCCATACCAAGGCGTCCGGCCTGGACCATTGTAGGCGATAATATAGGCAAGACTAGCGGAATTCCAGTTTAATTGCCATAAAATGCAAAAAAATGTAACTTGATCCTTTAGAAGAGTTGGTTATGGTTCCTTGGTTTGTATTTGATGTCTCGGAAAAATATCATTTGATCCGGTACCTGCTCCATACCAAGGCATCCGGCCTAGACAACGGATGGCAATAATACATGCACAAGTGGCGGAATTCCAGTTTAATTGCCATAAAATGCCAAAAAATGTAACTTGATCATTTCGTAGTGTTGGTTATGGTTACTTGGGTCATATTTGATGTCTCGGACAAATATCATACGATCCGGTACCAGCTCCGTACCAAGGCGTCCGTCCTGGACCATGGCAGGCGATAATACAGGCACGACTGGCGGAATTCCAATTTAATTGCCATAAAATGCCAAAAAATGTAACTTGATCATTTCAAACAATTGGTTAAGCTTCCTTGTGTCGTATTTGATGTCTTAGACAAATATCATGAGATTTGGTAACGGCTCCGTACCGAGGAGTCCGACCTGGACCATGGCAGGCGATAATACATGCATGACTAGCGGAATTCAAGTTTAATTGCCATAAAATGCCAAAAAGTAACTTCATCATTTCGAAGCGTTGGTTATGGTTCCTTAGGTCATATTTGATGTCCCGGACAAATATCATTCGATTGGGTACGGGCTACATACCACGTCATCCGGCCTGGACCATGGCAGGCGATAATACATGCACGACTGACGGAGTTCCAAATTAATTGCCATAAAATGTCAAAAAATATAACTTGACCATTTCGAAGAGTTGGTTATGGTTCCTTGGGTTGTATTTTATCTCCCGGAAAAATATCATGCGATCCGGTATGGAGCCGGTACCAAATCTCATTGTATTTGTCCGAGACATCAAATGCGACACAAGGAACCACAACCAACGCTTCGAAATGATCAATTTACATTTTTTGGCATTTTATGGCAATTAAATTGGAATTCCGCCAGTCTTGCCTGTATTATCGCCTGCCATGGTCCAGGCCGGACTCCTTGGTACGGAGCCATTACCGGATCGCATGATATTTTTCCGGGACACCAACGCTTCGAAATGATCAAGTTACATTGTTTGGCATTTTATGGCAATTAAACTGGAATTTGTCCAGTCGTGCATGTATTATCGCCTGCCATGGTCCAGTCCGGACCCCTTGGTACGGAGCCGGTACCGGATCGCATTATATTTGTCCGGGACATCAAATACGACCCAGAGAACCATAACCAACGCTTCGAAATGATCAATTTACATTTTTTGGCATTTTATGGGACTTAAATTGGAATTCCGCCAGTCGTGCCTGTATTATTGCCTGCCATGGTCCAAGCCGGACGCCTTGGTACGGAGCTGGTACCGAATCACATGATATTTGTCCGGGACATCAAATATGACCCAAGGAACCATAACCAACACTATGAAATGATCAAGTTACATTTTTGGCATTTTATGGCAATTAAACTGGAATTCCACCAGTCGTGCATGTATTATCGCCATCCGTGGTCCAGGCCGGACGCCTTTGTATGGAGCCGGTACCGGATCGCATGATATTTCTCCAGGACATCAAATATGACCCAAGGAAAAACAACGCTTGGAAATGATCAAGTTACATTTTTTGGCATTTTATGGCTATTAAATTTGAATTCTGCCAGTCGTTCATGTATTATCGCCTGCCATGGTGCAGGCGAGATGCCTTGGTACGGAGCCTGTACCGGAACACATGATATTATTTCGGGACATCAAATACAACCCAAGAAACCATAACCAACTCTTCGAAAGGATCAAGTTACATTTTTTTGAATTTTATGGCAATTATACTGGAATTCCGCCAAGTCGTGCCTGTATTATCGCCTCCCATGTTCCAGGCTGGACGCCTTGTTACGGAGCTGGAACCGAATCACATGATATTGGTCCGGGACATAAAATACGACCCAAGGAACCATAACCATTGCTTCGAAATGATCAAGCTACATTTTTTGGAATTTTATGGCAATTAAACTGGAATTCCGCCAACCGTGTCTGTATTATCGCCTGCCATAGTCCATGCCAGATGCCTTGGTACGGAGTCGATACCGGATCGCTTGATATTTATCCGGGACATCAAATACGACCCAAGGAACCATAAGCAACACTTCGAAATGACCAAGTTACATTTTTGGCATTTTATGGCTATTAAACTACAATTCCGCCAGTCGTGCATGTATTATCGCCTGCCATGGTCCAGGAGAGATGCCTTGGTACGGAGCCGGTACCGGACCGCATGATATTTTTCTGGGACATCAAATACAACCCAAGGAACCATAACCAACACTTCGAAATGATCAAGTTACATTTTTGGCATTTTATGGCAATTAAACTGGAACTCCGCCAGTCGTGCCTTTATTATAGCCTGCCATGGTCTAGGTCGGATGCCTTGGTACGGAGCCGGTACCGGATAGCATGTTATTTGTCCGGTACATCAAATACGACCCAAGTAACCATAACCAACGCTTCGAAGTGATCAATTTACATTTTTTTTGCATTTTATGGCAATTAAACTAGAATTTCATCAGTCTAGCCTGTATTATCACCTGCCATGGTCCATGCCAGATGCCTTGGTATAGAGCCGGTATTGGATCGCATGATATTTCTCCAGGGACATCAAATATGACCCAAGGAACCATAACCAACACTTCAAAATGATCAAGTTACATTTTTTGGCATTTTATAGCAATTAAACTGGAATTCTGCCAGTCGTGCATGTATTATCGCCTGCCATGGTCCAGACCGGACGCCTTGGTAAGGAGCCGGTACTGGGTCACATGATATTTCTCTGGGGCATCAAATATGACCCAAGGAACCATAACCAACGTTTTGAAATGATCAAATTATATTTTTTTGGCATTTTATGGCAATTAAATTGGAATTCCGCCAGTAGTGCCTATATTATCGCCTACCATGGTCTAGGCCAGACGTCCTGGTACGGAGCCGGTACCGGATCTCATGATATTTTTTCGGGACATCAAATACGACCAAAGGAACCATAACCAACACTTCAAAATGATCAAGTTACATTTTTTGGAATTTTATGGCAATTAAATTGGAATTCCATTAGTCGTGCCTGTGTTATCGCCATCCATGGTCCAGGCCGGACGCCTTGATATGGAGCCGATACCGGATCACATGATATTTTTCCGGGACATCAAATACAACCCAAGTAACCATAACCAACTCTTCGAAATGATCAAGTTACATTTTTTGGCATTTTATGGCAATTAATTTGGAATTCCGTCAGTCGTGTCTTTATTATCAACTGCCATGGTCTAGGTCAGACGCCGTGGTACGTAGTCGATACCGAATCGCATGATATTTTTTTGAGACATAAAATATGACCCAAGGAACCATAACCAACGCTTCAAAATGATCAAGTTACTTTTTTTGGCATTTTATGGCAATTAAACTTGAATTCCGCCAGTCACGCATGTATTATCGCCTGACATGGTCCAGGTCGGACTCCTCGGTACGGAGCCGGTACGAAATCTCATGATATTTGTCTAAGACATCAAATACGACACAAGGAAGCATAACCAATTGTTTGAAATGATCAATTTACATTTTTTGTCATTTTATGGCAATTAAACTGGAATAACACCAGTCGTGCTTGTATTATCGCCTGCCATGGTCCGGACCGGACGCCTTAGTATGGAGCCGTTACCGGATCGCATGATATTTTTCTGGGACATCAAATACGACCCAAGGAACCATAACCAACGCTTATAAATGATCAAGTTACGTTTTTTGGCAATTTATAGCAATTAAACTTGAATTCAGCCAATCGTGCCTGTATTATCGCATGCCATGGTCCAGGCCGGACGCCTTGGTACGGAGCCGGTACCGTATCATATGATATTTCTCCGGGACATCAAATATGACCCAAGGAACCATAACTAACTCTTCGAAAGGATCAAGTTACATTTTTTGGCATTTTATAGCAATTAAACTGGAATTCCGCTAGTCGTGCCTATATTATCGCCTGCCATGGTCCAGGTCGGACGCCTTAGTATGGAGCCGGTACCGGATTGCATGATTTTTCTTCGGGACATAAAATACGACCCAAGGAAACATAATTAATGCTTGGAAATGATCAAGTTACATTTCTTGGCATTTTATGGCAATTAAATTGGAATTCCGCCAGTCGTGCCTGTATTATCGCCTGCCATGGTCTAGGCTGGATGCCTTGGTACGGAGCCGATACCGGATTGCATGGTATTTTTCCGGGACATAAAATACAACACAAGGAACAATAACCAATGCTTCGAAATGATCAAGTTACATTTCTTGTCATTTTATGCCAATTAAATTGGAATTCCGCCAGTCGTGCCTGTATTATCACCTGCCATGGTCCAGGCCGGATGCCTTGGTACGACGCCGGTATCGGATCACATGATATTTTTCCGGGATATCAATTATGACCCAAGGAACCATAACCAACGCTTCGAAATGATCAAGTTACATTTCTTGTCATTTTAGGCCAATTAAATTGGAATTCCGCCAGTCGTGCCTGTATTGTCGCCTGCCAAGGTCCACGCCGGACGCCTTGGTACGAACCTGTATCGAATCGCATGATATTTATCCGGGATATGAAATATGACCCAAGGAACCATAACCAACGCTTCAAAATGATCAAGTTACATTTTTTGGCATTTTATGGCAATTAAACTGGAATTCCGCCAGTTGTGCATGTATTATCGCCTGCCATGGTCCAGGCCGGACGCCTTGGTACTAAGCCAATACCGGATCACATGATATTTGACCGGGACATCAAATATGACCCAAGAAGCCATAACCAACGCTTCAAAATGATCAAGTTACATTTTTTGGCATTTTATGGCAATTAAACTGGAACTCCGCCAGTCGTGCCTTTATTATAGCCTGCCATGGTCTAGGTCGAATGCCTTGGTACGGAGCCGGTACCGGATAGCCTGGTATTTGTCCGGGACATCAAATACGACCCAGGTAACCATAACCAACGCTTCGAAATGATCAAGTTACATTTTTTTTGCATTTTATGGCAATTAAACTAGAATTTCATCAGTCTAGCCTGTATTATCGCCTGCCATGGTCCAGGCCGGACGCCTTGGTACAGAGCCGGTACTGGGTAGCATGATATTTGACTGGGACATCAAATATGAACCAAGAAACCATAACCAACGCTTCGAAATGATCAAGTTACATTTTTTGGCATTTTATGGCAATTAAACTGGAATTCCGCTAGTCGTGCCTGTATTATAGCCTCCCATGGTCTAGGCCGGACGCCTTGGTACAGAGCCGGTACTGGATAGCATGGTATTTGTCCGGAACATCAAATCCGACCCAAGTAACCATAACCAACGCTTCGAAATGATCAAGGTACATTTTTTTGGCATTTTATGGCAATTAAACTAGAATTTCATCAGTCGTGCATGTATTATCACCTGCCATGTTCCAGGCCGGACGCCTTGGTACAGAGCCGATACCGGGTCGCATGATATTTGACCAGGACATCAAATATGATCCAAGGAACCATAACCAACGCTTCGAAATGATCAAGTTACATTTTTTGGCATTTTATGGCAATTAAACTGGAATTCCGCCAGTCGTGCCTGTATTATAGCCTGCCATGGTCTAGGCCGGACGCCTTGGTATGGAGTCGATACCGAATTGCATGATATTTTTCCGGGACAACAAATACAACCAAAGGAACCATAACCAACTCTTTGAAATGGTTAAGTTACATTTTTTGGCACTTTATGGCAATTAAACTAGAATTTCGTCAGTCGCGCCTGTATTATCGCCTGCCATGGTCCAGGCCGGACACCGTGGTTCGTAGCCGGTACCAAATCGCATGATATTTTTCCGGGATATCAAATATAACCCAAACAACCATAACCAACGCTTCGAAATGATCAAGTTACTTTTTTGGCATTTTATGGCAATTAAACTTGAATTTCGCCAGTCATGCATGTATTATCGCTTGCCATGGTCTAGGTCGAACTCCTGGGTATGGAGCCGGTACCAAATCTCATGATATTTGTCCGAGACATCAAATACGACACCAGGAACGATAACCAATGCTTCGAAATGATCAATTTACTTTTTTTGTCATTTTATGGCAATTAAACTGGAATTCCGCCAATCGTGCCTATATTATCGCCTGCCATGGTCCAGTCCGGACGCCTTGGTATGGAGCCGGTACCGGATCGCATGATATTTGTCCGGGACATCAAAAACGACCCAAAGAACCAAAACCAACACATCTAAATGATTAAGTTACATTTTTTGCAATTTATGGCAATTAAACTTGAATTCCGCCAATCGTGCCTGTATTATCGCTTGCCATGGTCCAGGCCAGACGCCTCGGTACGGAGCCGGTACGGGATCGCATGATATTTCTCCGGGACATAAAATACAACCCAAGGAACCATAACCAACGCTTCGAAATGATCAAGTTACATTTCTGGAATTTTATGGCAATTAAATTCGAATTCCGCTAGTCGTGCCTGTATTATCGCCTGCCATGGTCTAGGCCGGACGCCTTGGTACAGAGCATGTATCGGATCGCATGATATTTTTCCAGGTCATCAAATATGACCGAATTAACCATGACCAACGCTACGAAATGATCAAGTTACATTTTTGGTATTTTATGGCAATTGAACTGGAATTCAGCCAGTCCTGCCTATATTATCGCCATCCATGGTCTAGGTCGGACGCCTTGGTACGGATCCGATACCGGATCGCATGATATTTGTTCGGGACATCAAATACAACCCAAGAAACCATAACCAACTTTTTGAAAGGATCAAGTTACATTTTTTGGCATTTTATGGCAATTAAATTTGAATTCCACCAGTCAAGCCTATATTATCGCCAGCCATGGTCCAGGCCGGACGCCTTGGTACGGATCCGGTACCGGATCGCGTGATATTTGTCCGGGACATCAAATACGACCCAAGGAACAATAACCAATGCTTCAAAATGATCAAGTTACATTATTTGGCATTTTATGGCAATTAAACTGGAATTCCGCCAGTCGTACATGTATTATCGTCTGCCATGGTCCAGTCCGGACGCCTTGGTACGGAGCCAATACCGGATCGCATGATATTTGTCCGGGACATCAAATATGACCCAAGGAACCATAACCAATGCTACGAAATGATTAAGTTACATTTTTTGGCATTTTATAGCAATTAAACAGGAATTCAGCCAGTCGTGCCTCTATTATCGCCATCCATAGTCCAGAACGGACGCCTTGGTATGGATCTAGTACCGGATTGCGTGATATTTTTTCGGGACATCAAATACAACCCAAGAAACCATAACCAACTCTTCGAAAGGATCAAGTTACATGTTTTCGCATTTTATGGAAATTAAACTAGAATTCCGCGAAGTCGTGCCTGCGTTATCGCCTTCTATGGTCCAGGCCGGAGGCCTTGGTACGTAGCCGGTACCGAATCGCATGATATTTGTCCGGTAAATCAAATACAACCCAAGGATTCATAATCAATGCTTCAAAATGATCAAGTTATATTTATTGGAATTTTACGGCAATTAAACTGGAATTCCGCCAGCCGTGTCTGTATTATTGCCTGCCATAGTCCAGGTCGGATGCCTTGGTACGGAGCCGGTACCGAATCACATGGCATTTCTCCGAGACATCAAATACGACCTAAGGAACCATAACCAACGCTTCGAAATGATCAAGTTACACTTTTTGGCACTATATGGCAACTAAACTGGAATTCAGCCAGTCGTGCCTGTATTATCAACTGCCATGGTCCAGGCCGGACGCCTTGGTATGGAGCCGGTACCGGATATCATAATATTTGTCCGGGACTTCAAATACGAGCCAAGGAACCATAACCAACACTTCAAAATGACCAGGTTACATTTTTTGGCACTTTATGGCAATTAAACTGCAATTCCGCCAGTCGTAAAGGCAGGCCGGACGCCTTGGTACGGAGCCTGTATCGGATCGCATGATATTTCTCCAGGACATCAAATACGACCCAAGGAACCATAACCAACGCTTCGAAATGATCAAATTACATCTTTTGGCATTTTATGGCAATTAAACTGGAATTCCGTTAGTCGTGCCTGTATTATTGCCTGCCATGGTCCAGGCCGGACGCCGTGGTACGTAGCAGGTACCGGATCACATGATATTTCTCCAGGACATCAACTACGACCCACAGAACCATAACCAACGCTCTGAAATGATCAAGTTACATATTTTTGGCATTTTATTGAAATTAAACTGGAATTTCGATAGTCGGGCATTTTATTATCGCGTGCCATGGTACATGCCGGACGCCTTGGTACAGAGCCGGTACCGGGTCGCATGATATTTTACGGGATATGAAATATGACCCAAGGAACCATAACCAACGCTTCAAAATGATCAAGTTAAATTTTTTGGCATTTTACGGCAATTATAGTGGAATTCTGCCAGTCGAGCCTGTATTATCGTCTGCTATGGTCTAGGCCAGACGCCTTGGTACGGAGCCGGTACCGGGTCGCATGATATTTTTCCGGGACATTAAATATTACCCAAGAAACCATATAATATGCTTCGAAATGATCAAGTTACATTTTTTGGCATTTTATGGCAATTAAACTAGAATTCCGCCAGCCGTGCCTGTATTAGCGCCTGTCATGCTCCAGGCTGGACGCCTTGGTACGGAGCTGGTAACGGATCGCAAGATATTTATCCTGGACATCAAATACAACCCAAGTAACCATAAACAGCTTCGAAATGATCAAGTTATATTTTTTGGCATTTTATGCCAATTAAACTGGAATTCCGTCAGTCGTGTCTCTATTATCGCCTGCCATGGCCCAGGCCGGACGCCTTGGTAAAGAGCTAGTACCGGATCGCATGATATTTTTCCAGTACATCAAATACGACCCGTGGAACCATAACTAACGCTCTGAAATTATCAAGTGACATATTTTTGGCATTTTATGGATTTTAAACAGGTATTCCGACAGTCGTGCATGTATTATCGCCTGCCATGGTACAAGCCGGATGCCTTGGTACGGAGCCGGTACCGGGTCACATGATATTTTCCGGGATATGAAATATGATCCAAGGAACCATAACCAACGCTTCAGAATGATCAAGTTACATTTTTTGGCATTTTATGGCAATTAAACTGGAATTCCGCCAGTCGTGCTTGTATAAGCGCCTTCCATGGTCCAGGCCGGACGCCTTGGTACGGAGACGGTACTGGATTGCATGATATTTGTCGTCAACATCAAATACGACCCAAGGAACCATAACCAACGCTTCAAAATGATCAAGTTACATTTTTTGGCATTATATGGCAATTAAATTGGAATTCCGTCAGTGGTGCCTGTATTATCGCCTGCCATGGTCCAGGTCGGACGCCTTCGTAAGGAGCCGGTATCGGATATCATGATATTTGTCCGGGACAACAAATATGAGCCAAGGAACCATACCCAACGCTTCGAAATGACCAGGTTACATTTTTTGGCATTTTATGGCAATTAAACTGCAATTCCGCCAGTCGTGCCACTATTATCGCCTGCCATGGTCCAGGCCGGACGCCTTGGTACAGAGCCTGTATCGGATCGCATGATATTTCACCAGGACATCAAATACGACCCAAGGAACCATAACCAACGCTTCAAAATTATCAAATTACATCTTTTGGCATTTTATGGCAATTGAACTGGAATTCCGCCAGTCGTGCCTGTATTATCGTCTGCCATGGTCCAGGCCGGACGCCATGGTACGTAGCCGGTACCGGATTGCATGATATTTCTCCAGGACATCAAATACGACCCACGGAACCCTAACCAACGCTCTAAAATGATCAAGTTACATATTTTTGGCATTTTATGAAAATTGAACTGGAATTCCGATAGTCGTGCCTTTTATTATCGCGTGCCATTGTACAGGCCGGATGCCTTGGTACGGAGCTGGTACCGGGTCGCATGATATTGTCCGGGATATGAAATATGACCCAAGGAACCATAACCAACGCTTCAAAATGATCAAGTTACATTTTTTGGCATTTTACGGCAATTATAGTGGAATTCTGCCAGTCGTGCCTGTATTATCGCCTGCTATGGTCCAGGCCGGACGCCTTGGTACGGAGCCGGTACCGGGTCGCATGATATTTGTCCAGGACATTAAATATGACCCAAGGAACCATAACTTACGCTTCAAAATGATCAAGTTACATTTTTTGGCATCTGATGGCAATTAAACTGGAATTTCGCCACTCGTGCCTGTGTTAGCGCCTGCCATGGTCCAGGCCGGATGCCTTGTTATGGAGCAGGTATCGGATCACATGATATTTGTCTTGGACATCAAATACGAGCCAAGGAACCATACCCAACGCTTCGAAATGACCAGGTTACATTTTTTGGCATTTTATGGCAATTAAACTGCAATTCCGCCAGTCGTGCCTCTATTATCGCCTGCCATGGTCCAGGCCGGACGCCTTGGCACGGAGCCTGTATCGGATCGCATGATATTTCTCTAGGACATCAAATACGACCCAAGGAACCATAACCAACGCTTAAAAATTATAAAATTACATCTTTTGGCATTTTATGGCAATTAAACTGGACTTCCGCCAGTCGTGCCTGTATTATTGCCTGCCATGGTCCAGGCCAGACGCTGTGGTACGTAGCCGGTACCGGATCGCATGATATTTCTCCAGGACATCAACTACGACCCACAGAACCATAACCAACGCTCTGAAATGATCATGATAGAACATTTTGCGCATTTTATGGAAATTAAACTGGAATTCCGATAGTCGGGCCTTTTATTATCGCGTGCCATGGTACATGCCGGACGCCTTGGTACGGAGCCGGTACCGGGTCGCAAGATATTTTCCGGGATATGAAATATGACCCAAGGAACCATAACCAATGCTTCGAAATGATCAAGTTACATTTTTTGGCATTTTACAGCAATTATAGTGGAATTCTGCCACTCGTGCCTGCATTATCGTCTGCTATGGTCCAGGCCGGACGCCTTGGTACGGAGCCGGTACAGGGTCGTATGATATTTATCCGGGACATTAAATATGACCCAAGGAACCATAACATATGCTTCGAAATGATCAAGTTACATTTTTTGGCATTTTATGGCAATTAAACTGGAATTCCGCCAGTCGTGCATGTATTAGCTTTTGCCATGGTCCAGGCCGGACGCCTTGGTTCGGAGCCCATATCGGATTGCATGATATTTCTCTAGGACATCAAATACGACCCAAGGAACCAAAACCAACGCTTCAAAATTATCAAATTACATCTTTTGGCATTTTATGGAAATTAAACTGGAATTCCACCAGTCGTGCTTGTATTATTGCCTGCCATGGTCCAGGCCAGACGCCGTGGTACGTAGCCAGTACCGGATCGCATGATATTTCTCCAGGACATCAACTACGACCCATGGAACCATAACCAACGCTCTGAAATGATCAAGATACATATTTTTGGCATTTTATAGAAATTAAACTAGAATTCCGATATTCGGGCCTTTTATTATCGCGTGCCATGGTACAGGCCGGACGCCTTGGTACGGAGCTGGTACCGGGTCGCATGATATTTTTCGGGATATGAAATATGACCCAAGGAACCATAACCAACACTTCGAAATGATCAAGTTACATTTTTTGGCATTTTACGGCAATTATAGTGGAATTCTGCCAGTCGTGCCTGTATTATCGTCTGCTATGGTCAAGGCCGGACGCCTTGGTACGGAGCTGGTACAGGGTCGTATGATATTTATCCGGGACATTAAATATGACCCAAGGAACCATAACATACGCTTCGAAATGATCAAGTTACTTTTTTTGGCATTTTATTGCAATTAAACTGGAATTCCGCCAGTCGTGCCTGTATTAGCGCCTGCCATGGTCCAGGCCGGACGCCTTGGTACGGAGCTGGTACCGGATCGCAAGATATTTGTCCTGGACATCAAATACAACCCAAGGAACCATAACCAACGCTTCGAAATGATCAAGTTATATTTTTTGGCATTTTATGCCAATTAAACTGGAATTCCGTCAGTCTTGCCTCTATTATCGCCTGCCATGGTCCAGGCCGGACGCCTTGGTACAGAGCTGGTACCGGATCGCATGATATTTTTCCAGGACATCAAATACGACCCACGGAACAATAACTAACGCTCTGAAATGATCAAGTTACATATTTTTGGCATTTTATGGCAATTAAACTGGAATTCCGACAGTCGTGCATGTATTATCGCCTGCCATGGTACAGGCCGGACGCCTTGGTACGGATCTGGTACCGGGTCACATGCTATTTTCCGGGATGTGAAATATGACCCAAGGAACCATAACCAACGCTTCGGAATGATCAAGTTAAATTTTTTGGCATTTTATGGCAATTAAACTGGAATTCCGCCAGTCGCGCTTGTATTAGCGCCTTCCATGGTCCAGGCCGGACGCCTTTGTACGGAGACGTTACTGGATTGCATGATATTTGTCGTGGATATAAAATAGGACCCAAGGAACCATAACTAATGCTTTGAAATGATCAAGTTACATTTTTTGGCATTTTATGGCAATTAAACTGGAATTCCGTCAGTCGTGCCTCTGTTATCACCTGTCATGGTCCAGGCAGGACGCCTTGGTACAGAGCCGGTACCGGACCGCATGATATTTATCCAGGACATCAAATTCGACCCACATAACCATAACCAATCCTCTGAAATGATCAAGTTACATTTTTTTGGCATTTTATGGCAATTAACTTGGAATTCCGATAGTCGTGCCTGTATTATCGCCTGCCATGGTCCAGGCCAGATGCCTTGGTACGGAGCCAGTACCGGGTCGCACGACATTGTCCGTGATATTAAATATGACTCAAGGAACCATAACCAACGCTTTGAAATGATCAAGCTACATTTTTTTGCATTTTTTGGAAATTACACTTGAAATCCACTAGTCATGCCTGTATTATCCCCTGCCATGGTCCAGGTCGAATCCTTGGTACGGAGCCGGTACCAAATCTCTTGATATTTTTCCGAGACATCAAATATGACANGCATGATATTTTTCTGGGACATCAAATACGACCCAAAGAACCATAACCAACGCTTCTAAATGATCAAGTTACGGTTTTTGGAATTTTATAGAAATTAAACTTGAATTTAGCCAATCGTGCATGTATTATCACCTGCCATGGTCCAGGCCGGACGCCTTGCTATGGAGCCGGTACCGGATCACATGATATTTCTCAGGGAAATCAAATACGACCCAAAGAACCATAACCAACACTTCAAAATGATCAAGTTACATTTTTTGCATTTTATGGCAATTAAATTTGAATTCCGCCAGTCGTGCCTGTATTACCGCCTGCCATGGTCCAGGCCGGACGCCTCGTTAGAGAGTCTGTACCGGATCGCATGATATTTGTTCGGGACATCAAATATGACCCAAGGAACCATAACCAACGCTACGAAATGATCAAGTTAAATTTTTTGGCATAATTAAACTGGAATTCAGCCAGTACCGGATCACATAATATTTCTCCGGGACATCAAATACGACCCAAGGAACCATAACCAATGCTTCGAAATGATAAAGTTAATTTTTTTTGGCATTTTATGGCAATTAAACTGGAATTCCGCCAGTCGGCCTGTATTATTGCCTTCCATGGTCTAGGTCGGACGCCTTGGTACGGAGCCGGTTTCGGATCGCATGTATTTTTCCGGAAATCAAATACGACCCAAGGAAACATAACCAATGCTTCGAAATGATCAAGTTAATTTTTTGGCATTTTATGGCAATTAAACTGGAATTTTTCTAGTCGTGCCTGTATTATCGCCTGCCAGGGTCCAGGCCGGAAGCCTTGGTACGGAGCCGGTACCAAATTGCAAGATATTTGTTCGGGACATCAAATATGACCCAAGGAACCATAACCAAAGCTTCGAAATGATCAAGTTACACTTTATGGCAATTAAACTGGAATTCCGCCAGTCATGCTTGTATTATCACCATCTATGGTCCAGACCGGACATCTTGGTATGGAGCTGGTTTCGGATCGCATGATATCGGTCTAGGACATCAAATACGATCCGAGTAAGCATAACTAACTCTTTGAAATGATCAAGTTATATTTTTTGGCATTTTATGGCAATTCAACTGGAATTCGGCTAGTCGTGCTTGTAATATCGCCTGCCATGGTCCAGGCCGGACGCCTTGGTACGGAGCTGGTACCGGATCGCATGATATTTGTCCGGGACATCAAATATGACCCAAGGACCCATAACTAATGCTTCTAAATGATCAAGTTACATTTTATGGCAATTAAACTTGAATTCGGCCAGTCGTTTCTGTATTATCACCATCCATGGTCTAGGCCGGACGCCTTGGTACGTAGCCGGTACCGAATCGTATGATATTTTTCCGGGACATCAAATACAATCCAAGGATTCATAACCAACACTTTGAAATGATGAAGTTACATTTTTTGGAATTTTATTGCAATTAAACTTGAATTCCGCCAGCCGTGCCTGTATTATCGCCTGCCATAGTCCAGGCCGGACGACTTGGTACGGAGCCGGTACCGGATCACATAATATTTCTCCGGGACATCAAATACGACCCAAGGAACCATAACCAACGCTTAGAAATGATCAAGTTAATTTTTTGGCATTTTATGGAAATTAAACTGGAATTCCGCTAGTCGTGTCTGTATTATTACCAGCCATGGTCCAGGCCGGACGCCTTGGTCCGAAGCCGGTACCGGATCACATGATATTTTACCGGGACATCAAATACGACCCAAGTAGACATAATCAACGCTTCGAAATGATCAAGTTACATTTTTTTGCATTTTATGGCAATTAAACTGGAATTCCGCCAGTCATACCTGTATTATCGCCAGCCATGGTCCAGGCCGAACGCCTTGGTACGGTGCCGGTACCGGATAGCATGATACTTTTTCGGGACATGAAATACGACCCAAGTAACCATAACCAATGCTTCGAAATGATCAAGTTACATTTTATGGCAATTAAACTGGAATTCCGCCAGTCGTACCTGTATTATCACCATCCATGGTCCAGGCCGGACACCTTGGTATGGAGCCTGTGCCGGATCGCATGATATTTGTCCGGGACATCAAATACGACCAAGGAACCATAACCAACGCTTCGAAATAATCAAGTTACAATTTGTGGCAATTAAACTAGAATCAGCCAGTCGTGCCTGTATTATCACCATCCATGGTTCAGGCCGGACACCTTGGTATGGAGCCTGTGCCGGATCGCATGATATTTGTCTGGGACATCAAATATGACCCAAGGAACCATAACCAAGGCTTCGCAATGATCAAGTTAAATTTTATGACAATTAAACTAGAATTCCGCCAGTCGTGCATGTATTATCGCCATCCATGGTACAGGCCGTACACCTTGGTATGGAGCCGGTATCGGATCGCATGATATTTGTACGGAAAATCATATACGACCCAAGTAACCATAACCAACTCTTCGAAATGATCAAGTTACATTTTTTGGCATTTTATGGCAATTAAAATGGAATTCCGCTAGTCCTCCCAGTAATATCGCCTGCCATGGTCCAGGCCGGACGCCTTGGTATTAAGCTGGTACTGGATTGCATGATATTTGTCTGGGACATCAAATACCACCCAAGGAACCATAAAGAATGCTTCGAAATGATCAACTTATACTTTTTGGCATTTTATGGCAATTAAATTGGAATTCTGCCAGTCGTGCCTGTATTATCGCCTGCCATGGTCCAGGCCGGACGCCTTGGTACGGAGCCGATACCGGATCATATGATATTTTTCTGGGACATCAAATACAAAAAAGGGAACCATAACCAACTCTTAGAAATTATCAAGTTACATTTTTTGGCATTTTATGGCAATTAAACTGGAATTCCGCTAGTCGTGCCTGTATTTATCACCTCCCATGGTCCAGACGGGACGCCTAGTTACGAAGCCGGTACCGGATCGCATGATATTTGACCGGGACATTAAATATGACCCAAGGAACCATAACCAACGCTTTGAAATGATCAAGTTACATTTTTTGGCATTTTATGGCAATTAAACTGGAATTCCGCTAGTCCTGCCTGTAATATCGCCTGCCATGGTCCAGGCCGGACGCCTTGGTACGGAGCCGGTATCGGATTGCATGATATTTCTCCGGGACATCAAATACGAACCAAGTAACCATAAACAACTCTTCGAAATGATAGAGTTACATTTTATGGCAATTAAACTGGAATTCCGCTAGTCCTGCCTGTAATATCGCCTGCCATGGTCCAGGCCGGACGCCTTGGTACGGAGCTGGTACTGGATCGCATGATATTAGTCCGTGACATGAAATACCACCCAAGGAACCATATACAATGCTTCGAAATGATCAAGTTACATTTTTTGGCATTTTATGCCAATTAAATTGGAGTTCTACCAGTCGTGCCTGTATTATCGCCTGCCATGATCCAGGCCGGACGCCTTGGTACAGAGTCGATACCGGATCATATGATATTTTTCTGGGACATCAAATACAACACAAGGAACCATAACCAACTCTTCGAAATTATCAAGTTATATTTTTTGGCATTTTATGGCAATTAAACTGGAATTCCGCCAGTCGTTCCTGTATTTATCACCTCCCATGGTCCAGACGGGACGCCTTAGTACGAAACCGGTACCGAATCACATGATATTTGACCGGGACATTAAATATGACCCAAGGAACCATAACCAACGCTTTGAAATGATCAAGTTACATTTTTTGGCATTTTATGGCAATTAAACTGGAATTCTGTCAGTCGTGCCTGTATTATCGCCTGCCATGGTCCAGGCCGGACGCCTTGGTACGGAGCCGGTATCAGATAGCATGATATTTGTCCGGTACATCAAATACGACCCAAGTAATCATAACCAATGCTTCCAAATGAAAAAGTTACATTTTTTGGCATTTTATGGCAATTAAACTGGAATTCCGCCAGTCGTGCCTCTATTATCGCCTGCCATGGTCCAGTCCAGATGCCTTGGTACGGAGCCGGTACCAGATTTCATGATATTTCTCCGGGACATCAAATACCACCCAAGTAACCATAAACAACTGTTCGAAATGATCAAGTTACATTTTTTGGCATTTTATGGCAATTAAACTGAAATTCTGCTAGTCCTGCCTGTAATATCGCCTGCCATTGTCCAAGCCGGACGCCTTGGTACGGAGATGGTACTGGATCGCATGATATTTTTCCGGGACATCAAATAGCACCCAAGGAACCATAACTAATGCTTCAAAATGATCAAGTTACATTTTTTGGCATTTTATGGCAATTAAATTGGAATTCTGCCAGTCGTGCTTGTATTATCGCCTGCCATGGTCAAGGCCGGACGCCTTGGTACGGAGCCGATACCGAATCATATGATATTTGTCTAGGACATCACATATAACACAAGGAACCATAACCAACTCTTCGAAATTATGAAGTTACATTTTTTGGCATTTTATGGCAATTAAACTGGAATTCCCCCAGTCGTGCCTGTATTTATCACCTCCCATGGTCCAGACGGGACGCCTTGGTACGAAGCCGGTACCGGACCGCATGATATTTGACCGGGACATTAAATATGACCCAAGGAACCATAACCAACGCTTTGAAATGATCAAGTTATATTTTTTGGCATTTTATGGCAACTAAACTGGAATTCCACCAATCGTGCCTGTATTATCACCTGCCATGGTCCAGGCCGGACGCCTTGGTACGGAGTCGGTACCGGATAGCATGATATTTCTCTGGTACATTAAATAAGACCCAAGTAACCATAACCAACGCTTCGAAATGAACAAGTTACATTTTTTGGCATTTTATGGCAATTAAACTGGAATTCCGCAAGTCGTGCCTGTATTATCGCCTGCCATGGTCCAGACCGGACGCCTTAATATGGAGCCAGTACTAGATAGCATGATATTTATCTAGGTCATCAAATACAACCCAAGGAACGATAACCAACGCTTCAAAATGATCAAATTACATTTTTTGGAATTTTATGGCAATTAAACTGGAATTTCGCCAATCATGCCTCTATTATCGTCTGCCATGGTCCAGTCCAGACGCCTTGGTAAGGAGCCGATACCGGATTTCATGATATTTCTCCGGGACATAAAATATGACCCAAGTAACCATAACCAACTCTTCGAAATGATCAAGTTATATTTTTTGGAATTTTATGGCAATTAAACTGGAATTCCGCTAGTCCTGCCTATAATATCGCCTGCCATGGTCCAGGCCGGACGCCTTGGTACGGAGCTGGTATTGGATCGCATGATATTTTTCCGGGAGATCAAGTACATCCCAAGGAACCATAACCAATGCTTCGAAATTATCAAGTAACATTTTTTGGCCTTTTATGCCAATTAAGTTGGAATTCTGCCATTCGTGCCTGTATTATCGCCTGCCATGGTCCAGGACGGACGCCTTGGTACGGAGCCGATACCGGATCATATGATATTAGTCTGGGACATAAAATACAACATAAGGAACCATAACCAACTCTTCGAAATTATCAAGTTACATTTTTTGGCATTTTATGGCAATTAAACAGGAATTCCGACAGACGTGCCTGTATTTATCACCTGCCATGGTCCAGACGAGACACCTGGGTACGAAGACGGTACCGGATCGCATGATATTTGACCGGGACATTAAATATGAACCAAGGAACCATAACCAACGCTTTGAAATGATCAAGTTACATTTTTTGGCATTTTATGGCAATTAAATTGGAATTCCGCCAGTCGTGCCTGTATTATCACCTCCCATGGTCCAGACCGGACGCCTTAATACGGTGCCGGTACTGGATAGCATGATATTTATCAAGGTCATCAAATACGACCCAAGTAACCATAACCAACACTTTGAAATGATCAAATTACATTTTTTGGAATTTTATGGCAATTAAACTGGAATTCCGCCAGTCGTGCCTCTATTATCGTCTGCCATGGTCCAGTCCAGACGCCTTGGTATGGATCCGGTATCGGATTGCATGATATTTCTCCGGGACATCAAATACGACCCAAGTAACCATAACCAAATCTTCGAAATGATCAAGTTATATTTTTTGGCATTTTATGGCAATTAAACTGGAATTCCGCTAGTCCTGCCTGTAATATCGCCTGCCATGGTCCAGGCTGGACGCCTTGGTACAGAGATGGTACTGGATCGCATGATATTTTTTCGGGACATCCAGTACATCCCAAGGAACCATAACCAATGCTTCGAAATTATCAAGTTACATTTTTTGGCATTTTATGCAAATTAAATTGGAATTCTGCCAGTCGTGCCTGTATTATCGCCTGCCATGGTCCAGGACGGACGCCTTGGTACGGAGCCGATACCGAATCATATGATTTTTTTCTGGGACATCAAATACAACATAAGGAACCATAACCAACTCTTCGAAATTATAAAGTTACATTTGTTGGCATTTTATGGCAATTAAACTGGAATTCTGCCAGTCGTGCCTGTATTTATCACCTCCCATGGTCCAGACGGGACGCCTTGGTACGAAGCCGGTACCGGATCACATGATATTTGATTTGGACATTAAATATGACCCAAGGAACCATAACCAACGCTTTGAAATCATCAAGTTACATTTTTTGGCTTTTTATGGAAATTAAACTGGAATTCCGCCAGTCGTGCCTGTGTTATCGCCTCCCATGGTCTAGACCGGACGCCTTAATACGGAGCCGGTATTGGATAGCATGATATTTATCCAGGTCATCAAATACGACACAAGGAACCATAACCAACGCTTCGAAATGATCAAATTACATTTTTTGGAATTTTATGGCAATTAAACTGGAATTCCGCCAGTCGTGCCTCTATTATCGCCTGCCATGGTCCAGGACGGACGCCTTGGTACGGAGCCGGTACCGGATTGCATGATATTTCTCCGGGACATAAAATACGACCCAAGTAAAACCATAACCAACTCTCGAAATGATCAAGTTAAATTTTTTGGCATTTTATGGCAATTAAACTGGAATTCCGATAGTCCTGCCTGTAATATCGCCTGCCATGGTCCAGGCCGGACGCTTTGGTACGGAGATGGCACTGGATCGCATGATATTTTTCCGGGACATCAAATACTACCCAAGGAACCATAACCAATGCTTCGAAATTATCAACTTACATTTTTTGGCATTTTATGGCAATTAAATTGGAATTCTGCCAGTCGTGCCTGTATTATCGCTTACCATGGTCTAGGCCAGACGCCTTGGTACGGAGCCGATACCGGATTATATGATATTTGTCTGGGACATCAAATACAACACAAGGAACCATAACCAACTCTTCGAAATTATCAAGTTACATTTTTTGGCATTTTATGACAATTAAACTGGAATTTCGCCAGTCGTGCCTGTATTATCGCTTACCATGGTCTAGGCCAGACGCCTTGGTACGGAGCCGATACCGGATTATAGGATATTTGACCGGGACATTAAATATGACCCAAGGAACCATAAACAACGCTTTGAAATGATCAAGTTACCTTTTTTCACATTTTATGGCAATTAAATTAAAATTTCGCCAGTCGTGCCTGTATTATCGCCTGCCATGGTCCAGGCCGGACGCCTTGGTACGGAGCCGGTACCGGATAACATGATATTTGTCAGGTACATCAAATACGACCCAAGTAACCATAACTAACGCTTCGAAATGAATAAGTTACATTTCTTGGCATTTTATGGAAATTAAACTGGAATTCCGTAAGTCGTGCCAGTGTTATCACCTCCCATGGTCCAGACCGGACGCCTTAATACAGAGCCTGTACTAGATAGCATGATATTTATCCAGGTCATCAAATACGACCCAAGGAACCATAACCAACGCTTCGAAATGATCAAATTACATTTGTTGGAATTTTATGGCAATTAAACAGGAATTCCACCAGTCATGCCTCTATTATCGCTTGCCATGGTCGAGTCTAGATGCCTTGGTACGGAGCCGGTACCGGATTGCATGATATTTCTCCGGGACATCAAATACGACCCAAGTAACCATAACCAAGTCTTCGAAATGATCAAGTTACATTTTTTGGGTATTTATGGCAATTAAACTGGAATTCCGCTAGTTCTCCTTGTAATATCGCCTGCCATGGTCCAGGCCGGACGCCTTGGTACGGAGCTGGTACTGGATCGTATGATATTTGTCCGGGACATCAAATACGACCCAAGTAACCATAACCAAGTCTTCGAAATGATCAAGTTACATTTTTTGGCCTTTTATGGCAATTAAATTGGAATTCTGCCAGTCGTGCCCGTATTATCGCCTGTCATGGTCCAGGCCGGACGCCTTAGTACGGAGCCGATGCCGGATCATATGATATTTGTCTGGGACATCAAATAAAACACAAGGAACCATAACCAACTCTTCGAAATTATCAAGTTACATTTTTTGGCATTTTATGGCAATTAAACTGGTATTTCGCCAGTCGTGCCTATATTTATCACCTCCCATGGTCCAGACCGGACGCCTTGGTATGAAACCGGTACTGGATCACATGATATTTGACCGGTACATTAAATATGACCCAAGGAACCATAACCAACACTTTGACATGATCAAGTTACATTTTTTGGCATTTTATGGCAATTAAACTGGAATTCTGCCAGTCGTGCCTGTATTATCGCCTTCCATGGTTCAGGCCAGACGCCTTGGTACGGATCCGGTATTGGATAGCATGATATTTTTCTGTACATCAAATACGACCCAAGTAACCATAACCAACGCTTCGAAATGAACAAGTTACATTTTTTGGCATTTTATGGAAATTAAACTGGAATTCCGCAAGTCGTGTCTGTATTATCGCCTGCCATGGTCCAGACCAGACGCCTTAATACGGAGCCGGTACTGGATAGCATGATATTTATCCAGGTCATCAAATACGACCCAAGGAACCATAACCAACGCTTCGAAATGATCAAATTACATTTTTTTTTGAATTTTATGTCAATTAAATTGGAATCCGTCATTCGTGCCTCTATTATCGCCTGCCATGGTCCAGTCCAGGTGCCATGGTACGGAGCCGGTACCGGATTGCATGATATTTCTCCGGGACATCAAGTACGACCCAAGTAACCATAACCAACTCTTCGAAATGATCAAGTTACATTTTTTGGCATTTAATGGCAATTATACTGGAATTCCGCCAAGTCGTGCCTGTATTATCGCCTGCCATGGTCCAGGCCGGACGCCTTGGTATGGAGCCGGTACCGAATCGCATGATATTTGTCCGGGACATCAAATACGACCCAAGGAACCATAACCAATGCTTCGAAATGATCAAGTTACATTTTTTGGCATTTTATGGCAATTAAATTGGAATTCTGCCAGTCGTGCCTGTATTATCGCCTGCCATGGTCCAGGCCGGACGCCTTGGTACGGAGCCGATACCGGATCATATGATATTTGTCTGGGACATCAAATACAACACAAGGAACCATAACCAACTCTTCGAAATTATCAAGTTACATTTTTTGGCATTTTATGGCAATTAAACTGGAATTTCGCCAGTCGTGCCTCTATTTATCACCTCCCATGGTCCAAACCGAAGGCCTTGGTACGAAGCTGGTACCAGATCACATGATAGTTGACCGGGAAATTAAATATGATCCAAGGAACCATAACCAACTGGACCATGGCAGGCGATAATAGAGGCACGACTAGAGGAATTCCAGTTTAATATCCATAAAATTCCAAAAAAATGTAATTTGATCATTTCGAAGCGTTGGTTATGGTTCCTTGGGT